>JBAMJV010002186.1:115000-133046 GCA_037951105.1 Echinarachnius parma
GGATCTAGTAACATTGTCCAAATCCACAAAGCTAGAAAACTTAGAAATCTATAGCGGTTCTCTCATACAGTGTTGTATCCAGTATCCTTATTACCAATACGGAAGCATGGAACAGCTAGGATTTTCCTTTCGTTAAAAAGATATTTACCATTAAGGTGTAGAAATGTTTAACTATCCACTGGATAATTATAACTGTGTACAAAGTCAGTGCAATGAGTTAGGAAATATCATTTGCATTTGTTTTCATTACTATTAAAAATAACGTCCACATACAATTAACGTGAAATTTTCACTCATTACTTATAGTGGACATATCAGATTTTAAAAATACAAATCTTATCAACCATTCTTCACTTCTTGCACCAAACTTTCCAAAGTTGTTTTATTATTTCACGAAACTTCGCAATAACGCTAATACCGATATTCGAATACATTTTCTTGGTCCTGTTTCACCTTGGTTTTAAATAGAAACAAAAATTGTAATTTCTTCTATAAACATGATAAATGCAGCAACAGTTGTTCGATATGATTATGCTTTTAAGAGTTTACAATTATCAACCCACAAACATAATAACAATCATGATAAAAATCAGCTAATATTTTCTCTATACTAAACAATTCACTCAACTAATAAATTAAAACCATCATGTAATATAGTTATAACCCGATTAATTGAGATTCATTAATTAGGCCCTTTTATTTTGCCTCAATATGGCAGCCGTATTATAACAAATTCGAAGCCGTATAACTTCTATTCTGTTAAAAACAAAACACTGGTAGCTCAGTATGAACAGGGTGCATGGAAATGTCCTATTCTATCCAAAGTTCGAATCCGGGACCTTGTGAAGTATCTCTTCCACTCAGTGTTCTTAATTTCTTTAAAATGTGTAAATACGTGGAAACAAAAACTTATCGGGTTTCGAACCCGGGACCTGCAAGGGATAAAATAATGCACGTCAACTTACCTTCGATTCTGGTACCACGTCTTGACCTGAGTTTCGTTGAGACCCAGCCGATCAGCTAACATCCCACGCTCAGCCACACTCAGGTACTTCTGACACCGGAACTTCCTCTCCATCGACGCCACCTGCGCTGGGGTGAACGTCGTCCGACGTCGCCTAGGCCGCCGCGGTTTGATCGGTAGAGTAGCGGGTAGGTGCGCCTCCGATGCGGACCCCGAGTGACATCTATCCCCGAGGTTCGGGTCGTCGAGCGGCTTGGGTGTGGGGTTGGCAAACAGCAGCTGCTGTTGTGTGGTGGAAGCTGTGTTGTTGGGGGTGGTGTTTAGTGGAGTGCTACGGGAGTGGTCGACCGGGCCGACGTGGAGGGGTGAGGTGGGGACCAAGGCTGGGTGGTAGCAGATGTTGAACGCTAGATTCGTCGGACCCAGTTCTTCAAAGAACAATAAGATATACCAACACTCTTATTAGTTTATAATTTTCAATCATTAAACAAAAAATATTAGTAAAAAAAAAAAATTTGTGTTATGGGGAGTAGGCTAAGCTGAACTTATTGGATTAGTGACAATTTTATTTCGATTTAAATTTAAGTCTTCGGAACTAGGAGAATGGACGCAACAATTAAAACTTTACTAATTTCCAAAAGCAAATTATATATTGGATATATTTATTTAAATCAGCCCGTTGGCTACACTTTTTTTTTTTAATCTAATGATTATTTTGCCATCAACGACATCATCTGAAATTTGAATTATGAAGACAGCCCCAATATTTCGAATGATATCACACATGCGGTCTAAAGGGTCTCCTCATCACAAAACAAGATTAAAACAGTTTTTACTTTGTTTGCGGATGTTATACTCAATGCCCGCCAGCCAGTCAGTCCGGAATCAAAATTATAATTCAATGATCATGTTTACTTTAGACTGTATGAAGCGGGTATACAACTGACGTTTACTGTATGCAAACACACAAGAGTGAGAAAATTAAACGGATGGGTGACGCCTCGTCGAGTCCCCGAAAGTCTGGCTAAGGCGTGCCTAATCTGACCGTTCAGAGAGTTATGCGCGACTTTGTATTTTTGATTTGATAAAAAACGGACATGGTTATGATTTTAGGCGACGAAATATAATATTGTTTAAATAATATCATGTTAAAAATGGATCATTGGAGACGTCGACAAACAAACGAATGGAACAAAATTGTTATCATACTTGGCGATTTATCTACCACGAGTTTGTAATTTTGATAAAAACGGACATGAAGTTTATGTTCATAATTATTGTAGGATCTGAAATGTTTCAATATTATATGATAATGTCAATATATCATAGATTAGAAACGTTATCCGCAGAGGAGAATGTCAAAAATAACCACTCGACGATTTTTACAGCGACTTTGAAAGTGTGTATATTATCTAGTTTGATAAAAACGGACATGGATATTGTGAATGTAAGCGACGAAATTATATGAACAAAATAGACACTGTATACTATAGATACTGTAATCAATTGATTATCAAACAGATTGGAGACATTATCAACTAAGGGAATACCACGAGTTTGTAACTAGATGAAGAAAAAAAAAATGAAGACTGGTGACTATTATTATCTTGGATTTACTTGGATAGGTGACGAAATGAATGTATTAATAATTGTGACGTACTACGCAACAACCATATCATTAATAACTAGTGCAAACAAAGTGCAAAACAAGTTTGGATTGTTGAGGGTTTGATAATTTTTAAGCATTTCCATGTTAACAATTTTGATTTTGGTTGTTGACAATAAACAAACTAAGCGAACTGAATGATATTTTGAACGAAAATGTCTGTTAAAGGGATAGTTGAGTATTGGTCAAACTTAACTTTAGTAACCGAAACCTGCATCATTACGGTACAAACTAATAGTTATAACTCCACCATGCTCGAAAGGTATACACAATTACAAACGACTAAGTAAAAACCCTGTAATCATTACAAAAAAGAGCCGTTACAACTCAAGAGGGCGCTCTCTACAAACTCATTGGTTTTCGCCCTTTTTTCATACAAAACTGTGCATTTGATGTTTTGTTAAAATAATGATTCAATAGAGATATCATCAACAACTTTTTAAAAACCTATTTAGATTTTTTTCTTCAAAGTAGTCTATAAGCATTTTTTTTTTAATTTTTCTAAAAAGTCAAAATGTCCCCGGCCGGTAGACTTATAAATAAAATATCTTGAAATAAAATTGTTCAACTATGAGAGCCACGGGCGTAGCGACTTATGTAATACCTATTCATCAGGGGGGTGAATGAATAGATACCCCCCCCCCCCCCCCCCCCAGTTGAATGGGTATCAATGACATGTCTACGCCCGTGATGAGAGCATTTGAAAGGGAATGATTCTCATTTTACATCTTTTATTCAAGGAACTTTCAAATGGAATTAAAACCAACCAATAAGTGTCAAGGGGCATTTCGAGAAGTACCAATACTCAAGTGTACCTTGACTACTTCACTTATTATGGCATGATTTTTTCCCCTAAATGATGGATTTAATTGACAGAAATGTGATTGGACAATCATCGCATCATGTCAGAGAGTGAGTCGTTCGTCTGATAATCTAACCCTTTCTAGGCGTTAATCTAATAGATAGTGTTTGTCTGTTTGAGTTAAAGATCTTCGGGAATCAAAGCGTTCTATTTTACGCGGCAAAATCGTAGTGACGAGGCTGGCATTGCCAGGTTGTACAGTGTTCCTAAAAAATGAAACCCAAGTTTGACGGTTAATTTCTCAATGATTTGATTAGAAAGTGTTTGTCATTACATTTTCGTCAATGTGACGCCATAAAGATAATCAAAACCTCACGCATGACTGATTTAAACAAATCTGAAGTATTACTGTCCGAATTCCAATTGTTCAAAATGATAGACGACTTTTACATAATTATTAGACACGTTCCGCTCTGCTGTTACGATTCTAACAAACATTTCTTAATCATTGGGAAATTAACCGTCAAACTTGTTTTTTTTAATTTTATTTGTATGGGACACTCTGTACAGGAGAATGAGGCCTGGGTGAAAGAAAACCGGGGATTCCGAAAGAAAATTCACATATTATGAACATCACCCCTCGTCTGGAATAGTCGATTGGGTGCAAAACAAAAACAAACATAGAACATTACTTTTGTACAAAATTATACCAATTCAAAGAAATCAAAACTACGTTTCTCATTTAAAATAGTATAAAGACGGGTAATTTCCATTCATTTGAACATGAAACTGCGCCTGTGTAATTGTTGTTTTTCACTGTAATATTACATTGAAAATAGATTTTAAGGTAACTGAATTATAGGTTCTAATGATAATGTTCATGTTTGTAAGGCTAAGATACTGGCGTGTTGACTGATAATGAGTTATTTGTCAATTACTACAATCCCTTTATTTGGGGATCTTACACTTATTTTGGGCCGATGATAGTATTTAATTTGGAAATGTTTTGTGTGTTTGCCATGATTAAAAAAAACATGGTACGTCTACATTGCAAAGAGTTGGTGGAATCTTTTGCACTACAATGCAAAGAGTTGGTGGAATCTTTTGCTGTGCTTTTCAGATACCAAAAAGACTTCTTCCCTCCGCTCCCTCTCCCGTGCTTACTTCAAGTTATTATTTGGAGATTTTCATTTAATTTTCATTTATTTATTTCCACAATCTGATAAAAAGTTACTAACAATACAGACAATGAGGTTTTACACATTCCAAGCGAAATCGTTAAAATATATACATCAGTAAAATGGTGGAATTAACATAGGCCGGGTGGCCTTTCAAAGGAGGTGTTGTGGCACGATCGGATAAGCGCTTGACTTCCGATCTCGGGACCCGAGTTCCAACCTAATCGGTCCCCGGCATTTTATGTCATTCAGCAAGGCATTTAATCCACATTGCTGCTCTCTACCCAGTAGTATAAAAGGGTACTTGGTCGGGTGTTAAATTAGCTGCAGCTTGGGCTAGTATGCTCCCCTGTGAGTTGAGATGGTGCACAAGATAATTGTGCGGCTTTGAACTGTACCCGATGACCAAGGGTAATAATGCGCCTCTGAATATAGGGCACCTAGATACATGGCGCTCTGTAAATGCTATAGGCTAATCCCATGAATATATAAGATGGAAATTAAATGTCGCGGTAAAGGATACAAAGTCATCACAAAAAGACAAAAACAAGATAAAAACGAGATAAAAAGCACTATTGAGTAATAATAGAATAAACGACATGCATATGCATGGTTCATAATTCAAAATTACTGTATCATATTATATATATATATCCGAACGGCACATTCATATCCAAAGTAGAATATGTTATCTTACAAAATAATCATGATACAATATAAAGTTGTAATACGTGTGGTTTGCGGTTGCACCATGTACATGTATGAGGAGAGGGAAGGACTGAGTCCTGGGAAGGACTGTTGGTATTCTTTCTAGGATAGTCCTAAAAAGGCCTGTAGTAGTCCTGGAAAGGACTATTGGTATTCTTGCTTGAGCTTGTAGTTCTCTCGACGTTTCGAACAGGTTGACTGTCCGTCGTCAGGAGTGATATAATTTGTGTTAATCTTTGTCAAATTCAACCAAAATCACATTTCACTGTTACCTCCTTGTTTGCACTCAAAGTCACTTGGAAGTCATGGCAGTAGGTGATACAATCCGACATATTCATTTATCACTAGGTAAACAGTGTTCATTTTCTTGGAAACTATCACACATCATTCAGAAGAATCTTACAATGGTATTAGTGTATAATTACAGTCTCAAATATCAATTTTGTAAAGCTCTTATGAAATCAGTACATTTTCTTTCATTATTGAATTATAACAATGATTTAATTTATATAATTATATACATAATATTAAGAAAACAATCGCGATATAATTGTGGGTGTTTGTTGATAGACTCAAAATTGTTCGAATGTATTAACATTTAGTTGCACGCCACGATAATAATATAGCGCATAATATGATAAGTATAATCTATAAGCGCTAATGAACTCCACAATCTACCTTTACACAGACAATGTTCCGATGTAGATATTTGGGAACATTAATTATATAATCACATCAGAAATATAGAAAGTTGCATAGTACCTGCTTTTGAGTTGTATCCTGAGTAGGCCTTGAACACCGAGTACCCGACACCAACACCCGGGTCCGCTCCGGGGAGGTAGCCCACGCCGAGTGCCGCAACTTGCGGGTGACGAAATGCCGAGAAATTCTCACTCAAGATGTCACAGATGAGAAACGACTTCCGCTTGGCTTCCATGGTGGTATAGATTTGTGGAACTCGTTTTCAAGATCTGAACCTGATTATTATCTTCTAATTAATGGTTTATTGGTAGATATTTATTTAAGGATGTTCCTTTATAATGATTCGCTGTAACCATGGTAACTGTAAGTCATATCGAAATGTGTCTGTTGATAAGAGCTATACCCTTTCTCTTTTAATTTTCATCGTTTTTTATACCGCCATTTATTCGAGTTTTTATGTAATGCAAATGTATAAACCTTGCGATCTCTTGGTGGAAGATTGACAATTTCTCCAAACTTTGATAATGTTGAAGATGGTGATAGCAACACAATCATGAAGGCAAGATCTGATACCACAAAAATACCATCTTGCTGAATGCACTAAACGTTGTGTTCTTCGGGGGAAGATTTAACCATTTCCAAACACTTTGATGGGGTTGAAGATGGTTGAAATGGAAATGAAGACACAATATCACGAAAGACCGTCTTGCTTGCTGAAGGTTTATTGTGCTAACATTGCAACTCCATCTGGTGTAGGAGAAATAGAATCCCTGCTTCAACGAATAACAGTGTCTGATATCGTTGTATCTTTCTAAGATGTTTTAGTCTGGTATAAAGAGTCTATCCAGGGAGCGGGTACTTCTTAGGCAAGTAGTAGTACCTCAATGGTCTATTCGCCACATATCAAATAGTTCCGCAAAATGAAGGTGAGAGGAACGACGATCGGTGACGATCGGAGGAGAGAACTCTAACATCCCCGCGCACAATACTCTTTAACTGAGGTAGTTCCTGATTTATCAATACCCCGCCCTTTAACTGTATATACCCGACCTCTTTACTGCAAACCCATCAAGGTTCTCATCATCTTGATGCGTCGTCCGTTCTAGTACGTCTTTATGACAAGCGATGCGAAGTTCATCTGAGCTGAGCCCGCCCGTTCGTCCAATCGGCAGTCTTTCTCGATCGCATATAGTTTGATGCGATTCGGCAATATTTGGTTGTGTCCGAACGACTTTCTCTAACAAATTATTGGAGGAGTTAGGGATGGGTGTCAGGAAATGTATTATACAGACTCTAGATAATGAATTTAGATTTTTCCTTAGGGCTTGCTATTTCTCTAAACTTGCAAAGATCCGTTCACAGCGAGATACGGCAAGCAGTTTTAACATTTCTGGGCAAATTGATTGATCGTTCATTATTAGATTTAATAAAATAAAATAAAACAAAATAAATCACGTGCCCCCCTCCCCCGCCCCCCCCCCCCCCCAAAAAAAAATAAATAATAAGTCAAAAGACACTACGATACGCAAATGTATTTGAATTTTCGTCTTGATTTCGTCATTCAACAAGTTTGCTGCGCTCTTGAAAATGTTTCGTGAACTCGGCGATAAGGCGATGATACCATTTCTCATCGTGTGACCTTGATTCTGTTCTGGCTGGTATAATAATGCACTACCCCAAGCAAATCATGATTCTGAGCCAGTGTTGAAAATTCAAAACACTGAATCACTATAATTGATTAGGTTCAATAAAACATGTGTTGTTCTTTGTAATGGTGCCCTCATTTAATTCGAAATAAAAATATTTAACACTTTTAACCAAGGAGATATAAGAATACCTCCGTGGAGGTATAGGAATACCGTCCTCCTTGGTTTAATAACGTATCGCTTTGCTACTATTTTTGTCATGTTGGCTCAGCGGTCCGTCTTATGATCAGGAGGTTATTGGTTCGAGCATGCTTGGGTTCGAGGCCTAGTCGCGTCAGAAGAAATGGTACGTACGTATAGTCGGCAGTTTTAGAATTGAGAAGGAGGAATCTAGGGAAGTTAAAAATGGATGGTGCTACCAAAGGACTACCCCCCCCCCCCCCCCCATGTATGTATCGTTCACTGAATATTTTCAGTCAGACTTTTGACAGGAAGATGTGTGCCACACGATGTGCTCTTAAGAGTGGTTAACTAGTACTTTGACTTTGTTTTATATTAACATGATTAATACGTTGAGGAGAAAATTATAATACTTTTTGTTCGCTCATTTAATCATTATTATAGACATTATTGCTCACTAGGTGTCATTGGCGTGGATATGTTACCATTCTATCTCTCCTTATACGCCTGGCCAGATGGCGGTAGGTACTATCGTTATAATGATCTTTGTTATGACCCGGCCGGGCTTCGAACCCACAACATCCCGTGCAAGAGACGGTTACTCTACCACTCATAAACCACCATATACCAGAATGCGGTCTATCTATAATTCACCCCCTGAAAATAAATTGCAGATCTACGCCAGTGCACGCTGACAGTCATGGCACTCTAGTTTCTAAATTGCACTTGGCGTTGAATGGACATTTCGAAAGAATCTAGAGCAATCTAACCATGGATTTTATAAAATAAAATCCAAGCTCCAACCAAGTACTGCGTCCTTTTTGACTTCCCCCGAGTGACTGTCGATTTATCAGGCTTTATGGGGGGCTGGATGTCACGGAGTTTATCAGCGAGGTCACGTAGATACTTAGCCCGGGCGGGCCGGCGGGGTGACTAGCCAAGGTTGCCATCGTGACTTATTGATGAGATGAGATGATTTCACAGGTTACGATCATGATGACTTATCGGCAGTATGATTTCATTTTTCTCAGCATCAGTTGTATAAATAGAATTCACCACGTTCTTTATTGCTTTTAAATTATTGCGTTGCTATGATGTTCATAATTTCATTACTCGTTATAGGGCCAGTTTACCGGACAATTGGATTATAATGAACACGTTAATGCACATTTAAAAATAATGATAGTGTTTTTTGTTGTATTTACGTATTAATATACCGTGGTATACTAAAGAAAGTATAGAAGGGCGACCTCACTGGTATGTTATCCTGTTATAGGCACACTAAAAGGCGCGGATGTGAGAGAGAGAAGGAAGGAGTGGAGGTGGGCGGGTTCGGGGCCTGCATCCCGAGAGTTTGGGAAATATTATGACAAATTTGATCTCAACTTTGGGCGACTATCACTTGGACGAGATGATGAAGTCGGACAAAACTCCAAATAATATTGGAGGCACGAGGCGGAAACATCTTTCTCATGCACAATGTCGTATACTATATAATAGGTCTTCACTATGTTTAGGTTCCCGGAAATTATGATACTAATGCCGATTTCCATTCCCACAAGCATCGAGGGGTGGGGGGGGGGGGGGGGGGGGGGCACCTGGGTGTAGTGTCTTGGAATGAGACTATATTTACGCGATGTTGTGTCTTGGAATAAGACTATGCATGTTATGTAGGGACACACACACACATGTACAATAATGCATGATTGAACAAGCCACGTTCTATGTTACACTTTTGAGACCGATACCGAGAGTAAAGTATCCTGAACTTTATATCTTCGACTCCGTGTGAGTTATTAATTCAGTCGCGTGAATCATGAACGGATAGCTGATTGAACTATGATTGTTTGTGATCCGATTGAATGGTCAGATGTTACAATGGCGACCATTGCCAGATTGGAAATGTGATTTTTTTTGGCGGCATGAACTGGTGATTTTTCCCGCACGGCGCAGCACAGTTCACCACTGCCGAGCAGCAGCGCACCGCCAGCGTAGCGGCCGGTGAGTACGTGGTGATCGTGAGTACCGACGTCGTATCTTCGCTGTGATTCGATTCTCGTTATCTTAACGCATAAAGCAAACCGTGTCAATATGGCGGCAGCGAATGTCACCGTAGTCACGGAAACAAGGAACTTGAAAACGGCTCCATTCTTGCAAACAGATAACCAAATCAGTACAGGGAAAGCTTGGGAAGATTGGCTTGAAGGGCTAGAGCGTGAATTTCGTTATTTCAAGATAACAGTTGCCCAAGATAAAGCTGATGCTCTGGTGATATATGGAGGGAAAGAAATAGCTCGCCTAAACAAATCACTACCTGATGTAGAGGGGCAAGATGCTGATGCAGACTGCTACGTGCGCTTGAAAGCCAAGTTGAACAATTATTTCATGCCAAAGAAAAACAAGCACCATGCGAGGTACATCTTCATGCGTACACGAATGAATGCTGGTGAATCCACAGTGGCGTATGCAGCCAGGTTGCGTGAAAAAGCAGCGGAATGTGAGTTTGGTGACACGCATGATGACCGGATCTTAGAGCACTTGATCCAGACAATCAAAACACCATCTCTCGTGCAAAAGGCGATCAATAAGAAGTGGACATTGAATCAGATGTTGAGTGAAGCTGCCCAGATGGAGGACGTACAAATGCAAATGGCGGAGATGACAGTCTCAGCATCGAGAGATGACTCGACGATAGCATTTGTAAAACCAAGGCAGTACAAACCTAATACATGGAAGAAAGATTCATCCACTAAAGGCCCACGACAACACAATGCATGTTCCTACTGTGGACAGAAAATACATGCAAAAGGAGAGAAATGCCCGGCGTATGGAAAAAAGTGTCTAAACTGTGGAAAGTTTAACCACTACGCAGCGGTATGCAGATCAGGAAAGCAGAAGCAAGGAAAGCAGCACCAAATAAAGAACACAAAACGAGATAAAGGTGAACAACAATCAGATGACACAAGTTCTGATGACGGATTCCTTGCACACATGAAAACGGTCAAAGCGAGTGTGAAAAAGGTGAACAAAGACCATGAGACACCCATCAAGATAGCAGGAATTGCAGCCTACGTTGAACTGGATAGCGGCGCTGATGCCAACGTCATGGACGAACACCAACATAAAGCATTGGTACACAGAGCAGAGACAGATTTATCATTGACACCATGTACGGTCAAGCTGTCCACCCTCCAGGAAGAATTAAAGGTGAAAGGGAAATTCCAAACCATCGTCCAGAACGAGACAAGAGGTGTGAAGACGACATTCATTGTGGTAAAGGGACGAATCAAATCACCACCACTTCTTGGACGGGAAACTTCAATTGCATTAGGCATGATGACCCTGAGAGGGGACGGGTCGCTCAAAGACGAAAATGAACTGGCAGACAAGGTGCACGCGGTCTCCGCACCGAAAGCGACCATTGAGGAGATGCTCCGGGAGCATGAGGAGGTGTTCCAGGGGATTGGAAAAATACACGACAACAGGAGTGATCGGGAGGTGTACGCAAAATTCCATATGAGAACCAACGCAGCACCTGTTACCCAGAGGGCCCGACCGGTGCCATATTATCTCCAAGCCCCGTTGAAAAAATGGCTCACCCAGTGTGTAGAAGAGGGAATCTACGAAGAAGTCCCGGACGACGAACCTATAACTTGGTGCTCTCCTCTTGTAGTTCAACCTAAGCCGAGGTTCAAGGACACCCCAAAAGACAAACTAGAACCAGGGATGATCAGAGCTAGCATCGATCTACGAATGGTGAACAAACACATGGAAAGGAGTCGCATCACACAAAACCCAATTGTGGAAGACTTCACATACAAATTCCATGACTGCAAAGTGTTCTCCAAACTGGACATGAATCAAGGCTACCATCAACTACTCTTGCATCCAGAATCAAGAAATGTAGCCACCTTCAGCACGCCTTGGGGGAATATGCGTCCGAAAAGACTGATATTCGGAGCAAAATCATCACAAGACTTGTTCGATGAGATCATCACAAGGATCTTCAGTGACATTCCATACTGTCTCAACCAGCGGGATGACATACTGATCGGGGGCAGGACGATCGATGAGCACAACGAGACGCTGAGAAAGGTTCTGCAGCGAGCAAAGGACTTCAACATCACATTTGGTATGGACAAATGCCAATTCGCTGTCGAGGAAATCACCTTCTACGGTTACCTCTTCACGAAAGACGGGCTGAAACCAACCGAAGAGAAAGTGAAAGCAGTCCAGGAAAGTGCTCCACCCAAATCGAAGGGGGAAGTGCGCAGCTTCTTAGGAATGATCGGCTATCTCTCGAAATTCATCGACAACTATGCCAGCCTGACGGCCCCACTAAGAACACTGACAGAGAAGGAAGTCAGATTCAGATGGACAGAGAAAGAGCAGAAAGCTTTTGACAGCTTGAAGAAGAGCATTACAAGCGATGATGTGCTCACTTACTTCGACCCGACAAAGGAAATTGTGCTCCGGACGGAAGCAAGCTTCAACGAAGGACTGTCTGCAGGACTATTCCAACGCACTGACAAGGGAATACAGCCTGTACACTTCATCAGCAGATCCATGACACGAGCTGAAAAGAACTACAGCCAGACTGAAAAGGACGCGCTGGCAATCCAATGGGCCAAGAAGCGATTCAGGATGTATCTTCTTGGAGCTCCAAAGTTCAAAATCATGACAGCTCACAAGCCACTGATCCCCATGTTCAACAAAGCCACAGCGAGACTACCACCCAGGATAGAGAAATGGGTCATGGACATGCAGGATGTGGACTACGAACTGGTGTACGAACCAGGACGGGATGAAGCAGATCCTATGGATTACCTCTCACGACATCCACTCCCCGAGACTGGATCAGAAGAAACAGAGCAGATGATCAAACAGATCATAGATGACGAACATGCAGTTGTCATGGAAAGGATTCGAGAGGAAACCAAGACAGATCCACAGCTGAAAAAAGTGAAAGAAAGACTCATGAAAGATGACTGGCAAGAGTTCAGACAAGACCAGGAACTCAAACCATTCTACCCCATTCGTCAACAGTTGTACATTGCGGAGGATGTGGTCTTCAGACTGAACCAGATTGTCATTCCAAACACCCTACAGAGAAAGGTCATCCGCACCGCCCACAAAATGGGGCACTTTGGGATGACAAAGACGAAACAACTACTGCGGGACAAATACTGGTTTCCACAAATGAACCAGATGACGGAGGATCTCCTTGGACAGTGTTATGAGTGTCAAGTGACGACGAAAAAACACACCGAGGAACCGATCAAAACGACGACAATTCCCAAGAAACCCTGGGATGTCGTCGCAATTGACTTCGGGGGACCGTACCCAGATGGCCACTACAATCTTGTTGTCATAGACAAGAGGACGAGATATCCAGAAGTCGAAACGACACGTTCTACTTCATTCAAGGCCACGAAGGGCAAATTGAAGAAGATCTTCGCAACCCATGGCATTCCAAATAGAGTGGAAACGGACAATGGACCACCATTCAACTCCACAGAGTTTGAAAAGTTTGCCAAAGAAGAAGGTTTTGTCCACCACAAGGTAACGCCAGACCACCCGAGAGCCAACGGGGAAGCGGAAAGCTTCATGAAGGTACTGAACAAGACAGAGCAGATCGCCCACCTTCAGCAAATAGACCGTGAGATAGCGATACAAGACATGCTCATGGGCTATAGAGCAACACCACACCCAGCCACACAGACACCACCATATGAGGCACTGATGGGGAGACCAGTTAGAACTAAACTGGACCACACAACACCACATCAGACGGGTTCGGACAACGATGACAAGATCAACCAGAAAGACAAAGACTACAAAGAAAGAGGGAAGAGGCTACGAGAAAACAAAAACACAAAGAGCCACGCATTTGTAGTCGGAGACTTTGTTCTACTCAAACAGAACAAGAGAAACAAATGGACGACAGCATTCGAACCAGCTTTCTATGTGATCTACAGGATAGATGGATCGTCCATAGCGGCAAGACGAGTTAGCGACGGCAGAGAAATGTACCGCGATGCCAGCCACTTCAAGCTCGCCAACGCGGTAGTACAGAACATTGACGACGCTGACACTCCGCTCTCTACTCCTAACGAGGACTGGAGAGAGTTAATACTCCAAGGAACACAGCAGGAAGGAGGTGATGAAACACACGCCACACCGCCTAATGTCAGCACAGCCAATCCACCAGATGCGAACACCAATGCACCTACTCCAGTGGATGTACACAACGCCACACCGCTCAGATCGACCCAGAGAGCTCAACCCACTCGTCAACACCCAGGGAGGATGAGGAAAGCACCCCCTCACTTGGAAGATTACATTACTGACTTTTGAGTTGAAAAAAAAAACAAAAAAAAAAACAGGAACAGTAGAAAAGAAACCCAGCAGGACGAGGGAGACAAAGAAGCCTGAAGATAAGAAGAAAGAAGATAAGAAGAAAGAAGAATGGAAGATAAGAAGACAGAACTTTAGTTTAAGTTTATTGAAACATTGTTAATGCATGCTTATTAACGTGGCGCATAAAATACACAAAACACAAACACGGTTATTAGGAATAATTTGAAATAGGTTTTGTTAGTTATGTGACACTTGAATTTTGAATATAGATAGACACAAAGAAATGCAACGTACACTCAGATTGAAGTTGCATATATATTTGTTCATTTATTGTAAGGCTTCAAGAAAAGTTAAATAGTTTTAAGACATAAAATGTTATGTTTTAAATTATAGGGAAACTTAAATCTTTTTGAAAAAGGGAGAAATGTAGTGTCTTGGAATGAGACTATATTTACGCGATGTTGTGTCTTGGAATAAGACTATGCATGTTATGTAGGGACACACACACACATGTACAATAATGCATGATTGAACAAGCCACGTTCTATGTTACACTTTTGAGACCGATACCGAGAGTAAAGTATCCTGAACTTTATATCTTCGACTCCGTGTGAGTTATTAATTCAGTCGCGTGAATCATGAACGGATAGCTGATTGAACTATGATTGTTTGTGATCCGATTGAATGGTCAGATGTTACACTGGGGAACACATACAGTTTGCGGGGTGACTAGCCAAGGTTGCCATCGCGACTTATTGATGAGGTGAGATGATTTCACAGGTTACGATCATGATGACTTAGCAGTATGATTTCATTTTTCTCAGCATCAGTTGTATAAATAGAACATTTTCATTGCGTTGTTCGTATGTACATATTTCATTACTCATTAGGGTAATATATTGGGCAATTGTTTTTTTTTTTAGAACACCTTATAATGTACATTCTTAAAGGGCAATGAAACCCAAGCAAAATGTTGCTTTCATAGTCTTGAAGAGATTAAGAAGAATAATCTCTGAAAGGTAGAGCATAATCGGGCAAGAAACAAGAAAACTACAGCTCTTGGAAGATGTCCATTTATTCTATGTGGGGAACTCAATATGGCAAACGCACTCTGATAAGTTTGTGGACAACTTCCCCATATGTTATAGTACCCCAAATGTTCTCATTTTTACTGTTTTCTTCATAGTCACATTTTTCCATTCCCCACAACTCATGATATGTTATGTATACAAGCATTCTTATTATCTACAAAACATATGTTGAACCTCGAACTGAAGGGTCAAAATACATTTTGAGAATAGTGAACAAAATATGGGTAAATTGTTTGTACAAAATGTATGGGGAGGTTGTCCACAACTGTTGCCACAGTGCGTGGCCAATTTGAGTCACTCAAAGAACACATGTGCTCTTTTCAAAGAAGCCATATTTTTCTTATTTCTAGACCGATTTGTGCTTTAAATCTTCAGGGACTATCATTATAATTTAGTGTCGTATAGTGCATACAACAAATTTGTCTGGATTTCATTTTCCTTATAAAACATTAATGTTTGAAAATGAGTATGAATATTAAATTTTGTTATTGTTGCTGTTACGTATTAATCTACGTGTTTACTAAACATGCTAAAGAATATATAGGGTGTACGAGTAATAGAATTGGGATGACTTGGGAAGTGACCAGGTTATGAGCAAAGGGCGCGTAATGGGGACGGGGCCCTGCACCCCGAGAGTTTTTGGAAATTATGACATACCGGGTCTGACAAAATTAAAGGGATAGTTGGTTTTGGTAGAGATGGGAGCTAGACTACTTTTTTTTGTTTGAGATAATGAAAAAAAGAGTGTTAAATTTGAAAGAGCATAATATTTTAAATAATAAAATCACTTGTTGATCAAATCGGTTCAGAGACGGCTTGAAATATCCATAAAATATAGCAATTTGTATAAAGCCTGGGGGCCCCAGGTTTATTAGAGAATTTTTAACTCAAGCCGTGTAAAAATTCAAAAAAATGCTTACCTCTTTTCAAAAAGTTACAAATAGGATATATTTGAAATAGTTGTTGGTTTATTTCTCTAATCTATCACTATTTCAACAAAGCATCACATGGCACAATATTTTATCAAAATGGTTGAAACCGTCATGAGTGTTGAGAGAGCCGCCCTCTACGTTTTTTAACGGCTCTTTATGAATGATAACATGATCTTTACATACGTCATTTGTAATTTTGTGTTCCTTTCTAGTTATACACTATAGTTGTAAGGTAATTGATTGCTGGTTTTGGTTTACTAAAATTTAGTTTCACCAAACTGTACTCTCTTACCAGAACTCAACTATCCCTGTAGTATCATTTGGGCTACTTCTATCCTCTCATGGTATTTCGGGCGACGAGGCAGAGATGGTAATTGGTCGGGCATAATCATAAGGGGAGGGAGGGGTAGACAGGACTCCTAATCAAATACAAAGTTTCTAAGACACACCAATGGCGGGGGAGGGGAAAGGGAGTGGACAGGATAGACACAGTGGGGAAAGAAACACAACAGAAATAGAATAGATTAACATCTAGCACCCGAAATAGAATAGATTAAAGGGCAAGATGAAACCCAAGCAAAAAGTTGCTTCATAGAACCTTGAAGAGGATTAGGGAGGAATGACTCTCTGAAAGTAAGAGATTATCGGGCAAGAAACAAGAAAACTATGGCTCTTTGAAGATGTCCATTTATTCCATATGGGGAACTCAAATTGGCAACAGCACTCTGTAAGTGTGTGGGACTACTCCCCATATGTTTGTACACAAATGTTCCCCATTCTTTCAGTTTTCTTCATATTCACACTTTTCTATTCCCCCAAGCTCATGAATATGTTATGTATAAATGAATTCTACAAAACATATGTTGAACTCAAACGAAGGGTAACATACTTTTGTGAGAAAAATTAAACAAAATTTTAATTTATGTTGTACAAAATGTATGGAGTGCAGTAGTCCACAACATTTGCCAGAGTGCGTAGCCCAATTTGAGTCCACTCATAGACATAACTAAGGGGACTCTATTCAAAGGAGCCATAGTTTTCCTTATTCTTGACCGATATGTGCTCAAATTTTCAGGGACTATTCATCATATTTAGTGTCTTATAGTGCATACAACTATTTGTCTGGATTTCATTGTCCTTTAACACCAAACGCCACTTTCGTGGAAACAATCGACCCCCCTCTTATAGAATATTGGGCTCTGTTTGTTGTAAACAGAACACATTCACCATATCGTACCTCACTTTGTCAAGATCCCACTCACTGCTATTTTTTGGGTTTATCCCAGGCCTTCTTTGATTGGTCTTTAAAAGGTCTTTCACCACTTCTTATCACTCTTTCCTTTCTGTCCGAAGCTCATATCATGACGCAGGAAAGTCATCAGCAGGACATAGGGCCAACGCAGGCGCATATCAATATTACGGGTGTGCGACTGTCTTCACCTGTTATGCTCTGTACAACATTTGTATGAATTATTTTTTAAGCGTTTGATCGCCTACAAACACATACAAAAAGCCTTGTCAGCTTATGTAGACCCGACATAAGGATCGGAAAATGTTGGTTTGGGCATGTATGGGAAAATGTAGAATCTCTTGCCCCAGGTAGTATATATCGACTTGCCTTTTTTCTTCCTGGAAGAATAATCATAAACGACACAACGGCCTATGTCGATAGATTTACACGGTCATTGATCATTATTTACACTCTCCCCTTATTCATGTTATTGGCCCCGTCTATACAGGGTGGCCAAACAAAAACCGGAACGGGGCACTTCACACAAAATTAAAGTTACAAAATGATTATGAAGTGACACCATGTC
>JBAMJV010002187.1:0-154168 GCA_037951105.1 Echinarachnius parma
ATGCAAAGTGATATTCACTAATCATTGCACTGACTTTGTACACGGTTATGACTATCCAGTCGATAGGTACAAATCCAACCACTTCAATTAAAAATATCTTTTCAAAGAAAGGTAACATTCAAAAAACCGAAACCTGTCTCATGTTTCTATTGGTAATACGAATACAACAATGTATGAGAGAAGTAAGTTTTGAGGATTTGGACAATGTTACTAAGTCCCTTTAAGGGGGTTTAAGTCCGCACCCCTTCAAGCGGAATAAGGTACTTTAGTAGAAGTGTAAGATGTAAACACGTAGATATGGGACTCCTTTGTCTGGACTTGATGAGGGGATACGGATTTCGTTTATCTTGTCCAAAAGTAATCCAAACTATCCTATCATTCGGGGATTTTAGCAATTGCTATTTCCACTTCTTTCTTGTCTTTTTCAAAGCAAGATTTAGTGAAAACGGTGAAATAAAATAATGATCGTACCTTTCTAACCTAACTTTCTAATGGTTTCGTCTTTAACCATACGCTTATCTGAATCATACTTAAACGCGGTTAAATGCTTTCGATGAAAGTGTTTGAAATCAATTAGAGGAAGCATCGGTGTCGCAAAAAGGTTGAGATTAAAGGTTCCCTTTTGATATAACTGTATTATGTGGATATTCTATTTTCCCTTCTCATTTCATGCTCCCAGATATTTTAAATACAAAACGTTTATACTCGGTAACAAGTAGCCATTAAATTTGATGAAAAGATAGTTTGCGTTGCTCATAATATAGACTGGAATAATCTCAGAAATGCAAGGTGGTCTCTAGATGTGACTCATGATGTAACCACCAACCACTGGCGTACTGGTGGGGGGGGGGGGCGCTTGCCCCCCCCCCCCCAAATAAATTTAAATCATGGATTTTATCTAATTCGTTAACAGTGATTGAAAGAAAAGAGTATTTCTTTAGACAAGAAAACTCAGATTTTACTTCATGTCAAGTCAAATTTCCTTCCCAAGTATGCAACAGATTGCATAATTTCAACTAAAACATTGCAAAAGCACCTTTACCGTGCACCCACCTACCATTACACCCTCCCATCACCCTTCCCCCTCTCGGTTATCGTTTCGCTCCCTCGGGAATCGGTCTTGTATACGTCTGGAATACAATGTTCATGTTGTTTTGTCATAAAATAATGCTTTTGATGCACTGTTTGAACTGAATATGTCACTTTGCGAATATTATTTTGGGGGTGCATTTATGTTTTTCTTCATAACCTCTTCTGGTTAAGAATCATGACGATGATGACGCACTAACGCAAATTATAGTACATGTCGTCAAGTCAGAATTTCATTTCCAGGTATGCGCCAGATTGCACAGTTTCAAGTCCAAAAATGCAAAAGCTTCCTACCCTGGGAGGGGGACACCCCTCCCACACCCTCCTCCCGCTCAGTCGCTTCGCTCCCTCGCAATATCCATCCGGTGGTGATGCGGATTTCATTTAGCCCCCCCCAAAAGTTTTTGCTCATTACGCCACTGCCACCAACCGTATGTATAATATTCGACTGAACGATCAACGTTTGTTGGTTAGTATATACAGCATTTCACATGTTTACACATGCAAGGGTAGATTGTATTGCGTGGGATAACATTTGATGTTATCAAGAAAGTACCTGTAATATAGTTATAGTAGCTATATACTTCGAGCACAGGCCCGTAGCCAGGGGGTGTTGCAGTGGGTGCGTACGCACCCTTTCCTCCCTCCCTAAATTCAGAAAGTTCCACTTTCTTCCCGGTCTCGAGTCCACTTTGTATCGGTCTCGACCATGTAAATTAATGTTCTCGGACCCCCCCCCCCCCCCCCCCCCCCCCGATTACACAACTTAACCAGTGGGCTTGACATGGGCCTCGACAACTGTTGGTGACGGACACTTAAGATTTGAAAATATACTTTTAACATATTCTCTTAGCTTGTTCTGTTTTGTTAACAGAATTTGGCAAAATTGAAATAAATGTACAGTAGTTAAAAAATGATAACAATTAAATCACAAATACCTCAGCAGGGAGGTTAAATCGTGTTGAAAATCTGTAATTCCTTTGGACGGTAATAATCCTTTACGCATTATTTTAAACATAGTTAACAGGTAAATCACTGCCAACCGTGAAATCCTGCTATAGCTTAGATACCTTTGATAGTTATTAAGTCTAAATGGGATGCTATGGCTAAGCAATCAATAACAATTGGTCATTAAAATAGTATGGTTCACTAAAAAGAACAGAATGATTCCAGTACGTAATAACTTAACATTAAAATAATATAGTGTAGTTTCATGAATCCTCTCCCAAATTGATATCAAATTGGCTATGTACCAGTATACCCAGTTTAAATATGTTTGAAACATAAACTCTCAAACATGAACGTTTGGAGTTTGATATACATGTATTAAGTTAATGAAAAAGAGATACAAACTGCATTGATAAGGATATTAATTTTGGAATGGGGTCGAAGTATCACCGGATAACTTAGAGTATGGTCCACATCACTGTGACACTATAATGAAGGTTATAAGAATTCACTGACCGTGTATTGTTGAACTGACTGACTTTTGTACAAGGTCACAGTTTATTAAAACTGCCCTGGAAAATGTGTTGTTGGGTTGTTTTTCATTTGCTTCGCATTGTATTGGGGTGTTTACTTTCAAAGCAAGGAATAACCCATCCCGAAAATTGTCAAATTTTAATCCGATTAAAATTGTTACGAACTTGAAAAGTACATATCTGTTCGATTGTCAAATTCCAAAGCCCACAATATTTACAAGCGCGCAAATGTATTCAAATTGACACAAACAACGCCTCATGATTGTTAAAATTATGTTTATGTATTATGCAGAGATGTAAACAGGAATAATAGATTTACGGTCGGTCTACCCTTTTCCGAATTCCAACTCCAAAAAGCCTGGAGCTGATTTATTTGTACAAAGTATATATTCAAGCAATGCGAGAATTCAGCATTTTATTCCTTATGATGTTGCCTTTATCCTAGTCGATTTTTAAACCTCAAATCTTGTTATTCTCCTGACTCAACATGTTCTAAACATCACAAAGGAAGAATCAGATCTAAAGGCCTCGTTGCACTGAAACGTAACGGTTGGTCGCATAATGCACATTATTTTGTAGACGGAGGGTGTTATGCACTCAAGGGGACCATTACCCCAAACTGGCCTTTGTGTTAAAGGTAGTTCAGATTCGTCAAATGAGATGCGCGGCGCCATCTTGCATACGCGATGCGCACGGTGCGTAATGCACGTTTGCTCAGTGTCATGCGGTGCGCGCAAACTAACCCAGTTCAAAATGGCGACCCGCTATGTAGCATCCCCACGCTTGATGCCCTTTAATGTGTCTATTAGATTTTAGCCCTTCCTTCCATACCAAACTATCTATAAAAAAAAAAAAGTACATTTCTCGAAACGTGCTAGATATTCATTTTGGACGGTTCAAGTGATCCGTAGCACCATTATATAGGCTATAGATTAGTTCCATATTAAGTTATCTTAAGTTATCTTTGACCTATGGCCAAATTTGATATACTAGAACTCATTGAGGTCAATAATATAATATCTCTTGTTGTGCGGTACTTGGCGGTGGAGTGAATTTCTCTAATGAATATTTCCACATCTTGGTCAATATGTTAGGAAGTTTTGGGCCCTCTTTAATTCGATGATTAAGTTTTAGTCAATAAGCTGTGGGTGATAAATAAGTTGAGATCCCTATATTTGTATAGCTTAAAGGTATAGGTCAGTTTTGGAAACGCCCCCCTCTCAACAAATGAAATGGAAGCTCTTATTACCAATCATGTGTAAGAATATGTTTTTACTAATACGGGATGATACAAATTTTGCCTGGAAACCGCCTACTAATTGATATATTTGGTAAATTATCTAATCGTTCCGCTGCGGATAGATATCGCCAACGCGGAATCGCGCATACGCTACGTGCATTATTGACCACGTGCGTACGCTATACGGGCTTGTCCCCAGCTTGTCGATACTCCAGTCCAGCGCTAGCGGCGCGGACAGGTGCGAACGGGCGGTAGATTTATACATTTCACGGGCGGGTATTGGATTTCTTCCGATATTTCTGCATTTAACGCATCGTTAGGTTCGGATTTTACCACACAAGCCCTTTTTAGATACTTATTCAACAATATTGATCAATTATAAATGTTTTCTGTAACTTTCCCAAAACTGTTATTTATCTTTAAAGTTTGTTTGCCGTCAAATAAGTAAATGTGCGTAGGGCAGCGCCATTTTAAATATATTGGCGAAACGTACGTAAGCGCGATACTCATTTAACACAAGGGCCATGTTGCAGAAAGAGATACAATCGATTGTACGTTACAATATTAATTGTGAGTCAGATCATGTGTTCTGAATGCGCAAATCTAAATGGTTGAAACACGCACATTCTTTGCAACGGTGCCTTGTTGATGTAAGCTACATAGCGCGCTAAGTGCGTATAAAATGACGTCTCCCTATGAGCTCTGTGCGAATCCATACGACGACGCCCTACCTTTAAATATCTACCAACAATAATGACAAAAGATCCCTCAAAAGGCTTACCATCCCAAGGTTAGCACCCTATTCATCCCGTTATGTCGCAGGAATCTCGGGGGTAGATAATATTATAATATCAGGGGGTTGGGAGCGTAGTAAATAGGGGTGATTAGTAGGCCGCCCGCTGAGTATTGTGATGACATGATACCCAGCCAAGAGAATGACGGTGTTTTGATTTCGGTTGCATCGTATATTGAAATTGGCACCCAGATATCGATGTCATCAGTCATAATCATTATCAATTTACCAGAAAGCTCGCTTTGAACATAACACATTATGATGTGTATTTCTATTACAGAGTACCCTTCATGTAATACATATGTAATACAAACAACAGTGCTTTGATGTTTGTACTTTGAAATGCACCTGGAGAGACTTGACTACGAGAGAAAAAAAAAGATTAAATCGATGTACATTGAACTAGTCCAGGCAATCTAGCAAATATTAGGGGGTAACCTCAGCAAAATTGCAACATGGGATTTTTCTTCGAAATTCCGTTCAGGAATCTTCCCTGAACAACATACTTAAAGTCCTATGAAATCGAAGCTGGGGAAAGTGGTTTAATTTGCATAATATGCAAATAAAGTAGTGTTTAAATGGAAAAATGTGAAATTGTATATTTTGTTCAATTTAGATACAGTAATATTCCCGCCAGAAAGGTACGCAAACTCAATATTGGAATCCCAAATTACACGATGAGCTCACATCCGTACTAATATTCGCAACATAGTTTGCATAATATGCAAATTAAATTCCCAAAAGAAAAATATTGCATATTCTGTTAGTCCTGTAGATGTTATAGGACCTGGACAGGTTCGTTAGTCCAAATTTGTTTGGTTATTCATGATCTAAATTGTTTCTATAGAAAATTCAGCGAAGTTGCCACCTTGGCAACCTTGGGCATATTTGTATAAGCATTTTAAAGAAAATTAACTAATTTGCATAATTGTGAAATAAGGCCAGGGGTCATTTTCTACCTAGGAATAGAACACTAGTAATTAAAACAAATATTCTAAGGTATTTTGGGGCAAGGAATCCATTTCCCGTACTTGTTTGCAAGTGCCATATGGGCAAAACCCTGAGATCCAAGTTGGCTGCCCCTAATTTGCATACTTATGAATATTTTTGGGACGTGTCTTCAGTCATCAGCAAATCACCTTTTCATCATTTTACTGATCTCGGAATCCCTATAACTTTTGTGTTTGTTTTCATTTCAGTCTTTTTTCGGCATATCAAGTATTCTGACGGCTCACCATCAGCCTAAATCATCTTCAAGCTGAGATCCAACCACCTCTAGCTCCCATAATGCGGACGTTTCATCACAAGACTAGATGATCCATTCTTATCCACGTAAGCCATAACAATTATTTATACGGTTACACCTGACTGTGTGCTAATCACTTTTTTATCACTTTTTTATCACTTTTTTATCACTTTTTTTATCACTTTTTTTTTTTTTTTTTTTTTTTGCATGTAGTTAAGTTCGAAATTAATAGTTTACCACTATGTCCCCCAAACAGTTTTGTATAATACCTTTATTTTCCTTTGATTGTCGGAAGCGACGCCAGTGCGTGGTACACTGCATTAGATATGCATAAAAGAAGCTCAATCTGGGTCACATACCAAATCCTTTGAAAAAATCAAATCCTTTATAAGTTATTCCTTTATATTGTAGCATGTTGACTCTTCATCATTTCAAGCATAACATGTTTAAAGATACTGTTTAGCTATGGTGGAGAAGAAATACCAAAATGATTATTGGTACTCTTTTATTATTATTATTTATACCTTCAATCATACGGTGAAATGCGTTCTTTTATTTTCTGTGTGTACATTTCGCGCGTATAATATTCGAACCCAAACGAATCCGATTACCACGAAATCTTCCCAGAATATTCTGCAAAAAAGTTAACTAGTATGACTTGCCCATGACAACTAACATGTGGTACCAAGTACGTTTAACCAATAACTACATTGTAGTGAAAGTGTGTACTAGCCTAAATATGGGGGAAGGGGTTAGGGTTAGCGTATGTTGTGTGCTCCGTCCCCAATAAAATTGAAATGTGGTATGATGGTTTAAACTTACTCATACACAATTTTCATCAAGTGACAGAAGCTAAATGTTAACACTCTAAAACTGCTTTTAAAATGTCATAAAAACCCCAGTTCATTTAGACGGATCCCCCCCCCCCCCCCCTCAGCTCGGTCGCTCCGCTCCCTAAAACCATCCAGAGGTGTTTGCTCATGATACCACTGACGACGTGGTATAACAGTCATACTGTCCATAATATAAATGGAGATGTTGAATACGAGCAATGTTAATCTGCGCCTCGAAATGGAATGTATAGATGGAAGGCGCAATAAATGCTGGGCTATTATTGTTATTTTACACATTTCATAAATGCTTTGGCATTGCCTTTATCGATAAAACAACGTCAGAGTAAAGGAATCACGTTGACTCACGGTGTGTATACCCTGCGTTTAAATAATATTATTTATGTTGAGTTCTGTACATTTCCAGAACTTTTGTCATGGCGAATGAACAGTAATCTAACAAAGATGGAGCAGTAATATCTTGTTCAATGACATGAAGGTGTTTTACTGAATTTCAAACTAATATCAAACTTTAAAAGAATACTGGTAACTTTAAATCTCAAAAGGTCATTCGCTTTGTAATGCTGTATCTATATACGATGGTTATTTGTCTATATTAAGAGAAAGGTGATTCCATTTTCATCATAACCTCGAACTCCGTATATCTCTTCAATTATGTTGGCATTAGAAAGAGAACATTTTGTATGATACTAATTGATTTCCCCTTTATTATCCCAGAATGTTGGGAAAGGGGTCATTTCGCCGATGAAGCTTAAAAGTTCTCAAAATACATTGCCCGTTTGTTATCCCTTAGGCTAGGTAATTATTTCGTTTTATCCGTTTCATAATAGAATCGAGATTGAAGTCTGATTGCTTGGTTATGTTCATACAAATCAAGAATGGTATTTTATAAGTGCTCTCTGTATTATATTTTTGTCCGTTTCTGAATGGAGTTGAGATTTAAACCCAGATTTCGCAATGATGTTTATACAAATCATAAGAATGGTATTTTATGAGCGGTCTGTATAGTAAGGATTTAAAAGGATTTAAGGGGATGTCACCCGTGTACATCTGACTAGTTCTCTTTGATGTTCAACTCTAAAGTTGTTTTGACTGTGCAACTTAATGGCGCAGAACGCTGTTTAGTTATCCAATAAAGACTAATTTTATTCGGAAGTGTTTGTGCTAGGCTTTTAAGGGAAATAACTTATTGGGCGTTGAACCCACTTTGAAGAATTAAAGTTTTGTAAAATTTACTCCGTTTTCTTCTCATGTTCGTCAAATTTGTAAAAAGAGGTCGAGATTGTTCACGAGTTTAAGTAATTACATGTTCTGCAATGCTATCGTGTTCTTAACTTTTGAATGATACCGAATTGTTACACAGTTTTCTATCTGTGTATTAAAAGCAGATCCAGTGGCTCAAACAACTTACCTATTTCACCATTATATTTTATTTTGGCAATGTATTATTTGGTAAATATTCTCTGATGTGAGAGTGTCGTGGGTTTTTGAGAAAATGGCATCTTATCTACAGGGCAATCGTTTTTCAAATTACTTACTAATCATTTATTGTCACAGGAATTTCGATTTCGCAGGACACTATTTGATTAATTATTAAATCAAACATGACCCACATATTATCAAAATCAGTTATAGTATCCTAGTTATCACTGTGGATGATTTGTGTCATAACAAGTCTTCTAACTTGTAATACCCTAATATAACATGGGTGGCCACACACAAATAATTTGGTCATGATTAAAGTTATATAAATAGTATAAATATAAATTTAAATATGAGTTTCACAGTCTGCTGATTGTGCCCAAATTGTGTTCAAATTGTGTTTTTGTCCGAGTGTTGGCGTTTTCATAATGAGCTACGGGGGCTACATCACTCATCCATCGATATAAAATTTCAGCCCCACCCTGCCTCGTACACGCCGTATACGTGTCACAAACAAAACTTCCGGCAGACAATATAGCTAAGAACATTTCTGCATACACCGTGTACACCCACACGCCATTCCCACGGTTCTATCATTTCTACGTGTTTGGAATATCCAAGGTAAAAAAGAAATAATATATAAAAGAAAACAGAGAGAGCGAAGTATGGGCAAAAGAGTCACAATTGTTTCTATAGTAACATGCGAATTTTCTTTCAATTTATTCGTGACTGTTTTGACCAAAGGTGTCAACGTTGTGGCTCATTAAATTCCAATTGCTTTGATAATTGTCGCGATTGTCAATGATGGTGTTGTTTTGGTCAGTATTTATTGTCACAAAAGTCATCAAAATGTTATCATAGAATGACACGTAGAATAAAGCGTGGAATAATTGTGTCGTGTGAAATGTATAGTGTCATAATTTGTCATCAAATGATGGACGTTTATGCAAATGGACTTTCGTTTCATCTGAAAGTAAAATTGTCTTCTCCTCACTCAAATTTTATCTTACATCAAATATTTCGTAATGGTAATTATCATGATGCTGATTGTGAATGAAGTTGCAGTATCTCAGGCAATCATGTTAACATAATAATCTGTGCATAGGCGTACGAGACATATAGGGCTAGCGGCTAGGCACCAGCGTACCCAGTATTTTTTCAAGGGGGGGGGGTGTTATTTCGTCGGCCAAAATTTTCGAGGCCGAGACCGAGACAATTTGTTAAGTTGTGTCCTCGGGGGCCGAGATCATTGGATATGATGGTCGAGACCGCTAAAAAGTGGCCTCCAGACCCGTTATAAGTGGTCAAGTGGGGGGGGGGGGGGGGGGGGGTTGAACCCCCCCCCCCCCCCCCCCTTGGGCCCAAAACAGTCATTTTTTTCGTCAAAGGGGGGGGGGGGGGGGGCTGGTACGCCTTTTAGAGCTAGGTAACTGCATGCCCCACCCCGAGTTTGAAGACACCCCTATTCTGGGGGAAATCTCATGTTCGGGTAAAACAAGCATAATTATTATAGGGGGAAATACGTTTATTTTTTAGGCAAAATCAGCTGTTGAAGACACTGGGAACGAATGCGTATGTGTAGGATGATAATTTGATCAGTTCAATGTTAGTTATAGTAACGAGCATCATTCATGATTTGTATTGTAATAGTATGATAATATTTCTAAGCGTGTTAGAAATACTAGCTTACATTAGTATTTTTGTTTTCATCACCATCTGCGAATGTTGAGAAAGTCAAACAATTTTATTTTGACTTTTACGGTAAACTATTGATTCATTTCACAAATATAAAATCATGTCTATTGATGACACATCGTGGATTTATCGCACCGATATATTAATCGAGATGCATTTTCGACCATGCAGTTTATATTATTCATGTGTTGCTAAGTGAATAACAAAAGTTCAATATCACAATTGTAGGCGTGGACCTGTAAAAATAAGATAGCACCAAACACTGTGTATAGGTGATAAAGAATGACAGGTCTTGGATAAATATGACGCCCCTTCAAACATGTCAAACGGCCAAGTGTGAGTTATATTTGCCGTGACCTTACAAAGAAAACAAGACGACAAGAATAACTTGTATTGACCTAGTAACGAACACTGGCAAAATTCAGTATAGAATTGGAGTCAAGGATGCGATAATTGACTTCTGGAATAATAATCTAATAAAGACAATTTAACCGATTGGATGTCGGGACTCGGTTTACCATGTATGAACTATATTATGAATTTTGCGGTTAATGAGGGGACAGGTTAAGAGCTATCTGCTGATGCATAATTGGACAATCAAATCTAAATTTGTACATGGTGGGAGTGATATCATTTTCTTTATTTAGGATCCCACTTGTTTTCCAATTCTCCCTTGATTTGTTCGAAATTCGGCTATTCCAAGATATAATAAGGTTATTAGCTTTTTCAAGATATTTAAGATATTCGTTACGGGCAAATAAATCGGCAGTTTGCATGGTTTGTCTGGACATTGTTTGTTTCCATTGTATTCTTACAAGTCGAGGTTTGCAATGCTCCTATCGTTTGTTTAAAATAAGTTATTTCTGATGCAATAACTCTTTTGGTTTCTCACAAAACGGCACAATGATTTCGTGATGTCATATCATTTAAAGGGATAGTTGAGTTTTGGTATAGAGGGCGCTACTCAAAATAATTTGTTCGTGAGATAATGAAAAACTGAGTGTCAAATTTGAAAGAGCATACAATTTTAATGACAGAATGAACTTTATTTGATCAAAATCGGTTCAGAAATGGCTGAAATATCCATAAACATAACCATTCGTAATAAATGTGGGGCCCCACAGTTATTAGACAATTTTAAACCAGCCATTAATTTTTTTTAAATGCTTCCTCTTTTCAAAATGTTTAAAAAGTGGTTTTTAAATAGTTGTTGATAATCTCTCTATTTAATCACTATTTCAACATAACATCACATTCACAATACTTTATTTCAAATGGTTGAAACCGATGAGTGTTCAGAGAGTGCCCTCTTGAGTTTTAACGGCTCTTTTTGAATGATAACAGGCCTTTTACTTAGTTATTTGTAATGTTATATTTCTTTTGAGCATTGTGCAGTTATAAATATTTGTTTTTAATGTAATGGTGCAGGTTTTGCTTACTAAAATTCAGTTTGACAAAAACTGTACTCTCTTTACCAGAACTCAACTATCCCTTTAAAGGGGAATTGTGTTTCAATTTCAAGCTGCTTCGTTATTTTAGTGACCTCTCATTTGTAGTAGCGCTTTGTATAAATTTGGTTAAAACGCGCTGTATATGAGGTTATTATTATTATTATTACTGTTATTACTATTATTATTATTATTATTATTATTATTATTATTATTATTATTATTATTATTATTATTATTATTATTATTATTATTATTATTATTATTATTATTATTATTACTTTATTTGTTATCATTATTATTGTTATTATTATTATTATTATTATTATTATTATTATTATTATTATTATTATTATTATTATTATTATTATTATTATTATTATTATTATTATTATTATTATGTATTGGCATCTCGCCCCCTCCTCCAAACCGGAGGGGGGGGGGGGGGGGGCGTTGGGAGTGGACATGTGATCCCCCAATAGTTTGAAAGGACAGAAACAACATAAGGGGAACATAAGAAGAAGAAAAAAGGTGTGCCCCCAATAAGTCTGACCATGCTCTGCCACTGACGACAGAAGTAGTTCGAAATGAGAATTTCTAAATATATACTTTCATACATGTCACATTAAATATAGTTTATATAAATTTTAGAATAGTAATGAGTATGAAATGTACTTTTGCCAGTTCACTCTCATTTTGTATACGCAAAGGTAACCATGTACACGTATTACCTCATTTAGTGGTTACGTAATTCACCCATCAAAGTTCATCAATCAAAGTTTAGAGCAACTGATGGGCCCTGCCCTAACATAACAGGTTAATCAACCTATGGTTACTAAATCAGTTTTCAATTTTAACTAAGAATTTCATTTAATTTCCCCTTTGTTGTAGGTCGACATGACACCTCTTAAACTGTAACCGTCTGTCCCGTCTTCAAGGATCTCCGTATTACTTCGTTCGATAATCTCTTATACGTGCTTCCTTCAACGTTCCAAACTTCCAAAATGGCGTCGCCGATAACCATCTTCCTTACCACCTCTTGTATTCTCGTCTTCTCCTCTCGGGTATAAGGATGTAAAATTGTATATAATAATGTGATTTCATTTTATTTCAATGGAGGACCAAACTGGAACCTCTGCTAGCATATAAACATCATCCTAACCACCAGTTTCCTGTTCAGTGTTCACCCTCTTCACTTCTCCTGTGTTAGCATTAAACATGTCACATTATAATTCGTTTTCAATTTATTTTAATGCAGACCAAACTGGAACATCTTCACCTATATATGCTAGACCCTCTCCTGGCTGCACCCTTCCGAGACCCAAACTTCCAAAATGGCGTCGACTCTTAACGTCTTGTTTGCCTTCTTCTTTCCTCCTGTACATTGTAGGATCTAATACAGTCCCAGCCGGTAATAAATTATTTGTGTTCATCTTATTTCCATGCAGGTCAACTTGGAATCTTCTGACTCGATCTTCTCCTGACTGCACACTTCCAAGACCCAAACTTTCAAAATGGCGGCAACTTTAAAAATCTTCCTGACCACTTCACCTATGCCTATGCTGACTTAGGATGTAACATGTTACCTAAACATTTGTTATCATTTTATGTCAATGCAGGCCAATTTGGAACATCCTGACCTCAGCTTGACCCTCTTCTAACAGCACCTTTCCAAGACCCAAACTTCCAAAATGGCGCCGACTCTAAACATCTTCCTGGCCACCACTTTATTCGTCGTCTTCACCCCTCCTGTGCTGGGCCAAGGCGCGGGCGCATGTCCACAGAATGTCGTCAGTACCGGAGTGCTGCTGGCCTCCGTCATGGGTGCCTTCGTGGCCGCCATCATTCTCGAGACATCCGCCATTTTGTGCTACAAACACTGGTGCAAGAAACGACCGCCCAGACTGCAGCACACCTTCATCACAAGCAACGGCAAGGAGGTGAAAGTCAATGAGAAGGTTGGTTTCTGTCTGTTAGTCTGTTTGTTTGTTTGTTTGTTTGTTTGTTTGTTTGTTTGTTTGATTGTTTGTTTGTTTGTTTGTTTATGTGTTTGTTTGTTTGTTTGTTCGTGCCTGTTTTTCTGCATTTCTTTCATTGCTAAATATTTGTTATAAACCGTTAGCGAAAGTCGACCTGTTACCTGTCCACCAAACGCGGGTAGGAGAAATAGCAACTTAATTGTCAATCACGCTATGACAAATCAAATTTATACAACAATAAGTACAAAGAATTAATATTTGGTAATGATACAATGGCATCACTTTTCAAATATTAAAGGGAGCAGGATTTGTTGGGCTTAATAAGGATGGCTTATTGTTGATAAGATCAGAACCAAACTGAAAATGAGGAAAAAATGTCTTTCAGATGATGAATAATTTAATGGTATTCTGTTTCAGATAATTTGGCAGCATTTGGCTAGTGTGCTCCCTAGGGAGTTGAGAGAGTACGCAATCTCATTGTGTTGGTTTGAACTGTATCTGATGACCATGGGTAATAATAATAATTTGCGCTTAGAAACCCTGTATAAAGCGCTATATAAATGCAAGCTATTATTTTATGTATTATTATTGAATTTTTTTTCTTTTAATAACAGGTTCAAACCGCAGAGGAGGCGAAGCCGATGGAACTGAAGGAACTCAAGAAGGTGGAGAAGAAAGAAGTTGGCGAGAAAAGGAAACAGGAGGTCTTCACTGTTTCTGACGGCACCGATACGGAGAGCTCATTCTTCACGCCCGCCCTCTATCGGTATCCTATCGCGAGTGATAAGATCACTGAAGATGCCATCATGAATGGCAGACACGCGTACGAACCCGACCTCAACGACCACTACATGTACACAACCGGCTGGCACTCCTCTGAAGATGAACTCGCTCCCAGTGTCTCAGGCACACGCGGTGTCAGGAAACTGACCGACAAGACCAAGAATGAATTGCCGATTTTGCGTGGCCTCGAGAAATTATCCAGAGATGATGGCGTCGACTTCTCATCCGCTCGCTTCAAGAGTATCGTTCGTCAGCCGATGCCCGACGAATGGACTATCGGGATGGCAGCAACTGATGATGACATGACTACCTACCGCTACCACACCGGTCTCATAGGGAAACGTCGAGCTTCTTCTCCAACACTAGGTCTAGACAATCATGGCTTCCTAGGCTCTCGCCCTGGGAGTCCGTCACAGAGGTTCGGTGAGTCGACGGTTGTCCAGATGGAACCTCACCCGTCGGTAACTGAGGCTCACATTAAAATCGATGAAAACATCCAGACGGGTGATCCAAGGACGGACCTTCGTAGCGGCTCCACGAAGACTGGCCATACGCATCAACATTCAGGCCGCGCATTCGATGAGAACTTCTCCCTTCGAGATCCCCAGCGATCTGACAGTAGCGATGAGGACCTCTATGAGTATGGTGACAGCGATCAGTCATCACAGGGCATCGCGCACGCTCGGTATCGAGCCGAGATGGGCGGCATACCTCTAGAGAGGCGCGACGGTGGTTCTCCAACGAGTCCTCGAACCTTCCACTTCTCTACTGGTCTTCTGCAACAGAGCGATGTCTCCACGACCTCCACCGCTGAGCGACGACAGGGGGAGCCCCTGTACGCGATACCACACCGACTGCAACGGGAGCCGAACACCATCGGCACCATCAAGCTTGTCCGACCACACTCAGTGGAGAGGGAGCGACACATCGGCCAAGCGACCTATTCGGTTGTTGACGAGTCACGAGCTGCTACGACCAGGTTGCGACGGGATGCGCACGACTCCAAGAAACTACTTCGAGAATCAGGTGTCCAGTGCGAACTCCTAGCCCCACGTCCAGCGGTTTCTTTTGACGAAGAATCGCCAGCATATACGACAGGGTTGTCGAGAAAAGATCCGGGTGTTCCTACAATTGGTAAGTGCACAATTTCATCGTTATACAAAGTTAAAGCGAAATTAAAATCAGCAGTTTAGTTAGCACAATAATTGACATGATTGATATGTCAAGTAAAGAACATGCATACATGATTATGATACTTTTGTTTAGATTCAGAGAATACATGAACAACATGAACTTACAACGTCCAAATTAAAGATTTTCCCAATGTTAGCATTGAACTGAGCAACAATCAAACAGACATAAATAATTTACCTTCATTTGTCAGTCGTCACTCATTTCTAGTTATATTATTAATTTGAAAGATGGGGTTTGCTCTTCACATTGCCTCCTAAAGGAATCATCAAGCTCATACGTCCCCGATCGCGGCAGGATCTGCGGTCGCGAAGTCCAGATAGGTACTCTATCAGCACAGACGAAGAGGAGCGTCATCTACGTTCTCGCAGCATGCCAAAGGAACGGACTTCGTCGTGGACATCGGCATACGAGACTGCGAGTTCTACCTCAGATAGGATGCGACGATCACGACGCTCGAGTTCGTCCTCTCCAGTCCGACGATCAAGGTCGGCATCGCCAATACGTCGATCTTCCAGTGGCCGTTTACCAGATCACCGAGTCAAAGTGACGACTTCTTCACAAGTAATTACGATGTGTTTTAATGGGGTGAAGGGAGCCAAAATAATTACTTGTTATCAAATTAATCTTGATGAACAAACTACTTACAAACAGGAAACAACAATAATGTTTCAAGCATAAGTGAATAACCACAATTGATGGGTTGTAATGTAAACTTTTCATTCATTGTGCCCGGCAATGCTGGGGGGGGGGGGGGGGTTATCATCATGCATGTAAAGGAATGTCTCTACAAAATTGAGTTACTAACATTCATAAGATAATAAACGCATGTCATATAATGTAATTAATTTGGTAACGTTTAAACAACTCAAAATCTTTGTTTTATTCCCCCACTCTCTCCCCCTCTCTCTCTCTCTCTATTTGACAGGACGGGTATGATGACATTCCGACAGTTGGCGTCATCCGCCTAATAACGCAGCACGACCACAGACGTCATCGAGAAGTAGACGACGACCGGGATTCGAGCAGCGGAATCAGCGTGGGTGATCATACATCCCTGACACGGGTCTCTCAGACCGACTCTCTGTACCACGCCGCCCAGCAGATTCTAGACGAGGACGAAATCGACTACCATGCCGTCAGAGAAGGCCGTAATCGATCTAACTATGACGACATACCTACGATTGGTATTCTAAAATTGATATCCAATTCAGAACTTGGGCAGTCAGGTAGAAGGGTTGTACAGTCAGAAGAAGAATTTGATTTTTCGTCATCCCGTCATTTAACCAGTCCTAGAGTAACCAGGTCTGTCCACGAAACAACGGACTCAACAGACACAACTACAAGACGAGTTAGACGACGAAGTCCACAACCAAAGGAACGTGATAACCTTCCCACCATTGGAGTTATCAAGTTGATCCGACCTGATTCAGTAACCGACAAAAACATCCATGACCAAATATCCCAGATGAGAGATTCTGGTACTCAAAGCAATGTTTCTTGGCCAACGCTGATCAGGCAACTGGAAGAATCAATTGAGGATAGCCTAATCAGACGTACTACGCGCCATCAACCACGTGCTCCACAAAGCCAGATTAGTGAAGAGTTTGATCTGGAAAGAAGCAGGATCTCGCATTCAAGGAAAACCAAGCCCATGCAAGATGCATCATCAGAGCCCGTCATTACTTGGCCTCAACTCATCAAAACAGTAAGGGACCTGGTTGAAGAAGAAACTGTGATGCAGAAAGAAAGTAAGAAGACACCTCTGCTCGGGGTTTTCAAGTTAAGATCAACAAAGGGGAAGACCGAGAAACGACAAGCGGTGGATCAGGGCACTAATCCGCAACAATCATGGCAACATCTTGTGACTCAACTGGAAGAGGACATCGAGTCAACTGTAACCAGGAGAAGTCAGCAATCACAACAAAGCTCAGGACCAAGGAATGTCAGTATTGTCAAACTACAAGCTCCGAAGGGAAGAGTACCCGAAACGTTCAGTACTGGAACCCAACCAGAGCTGTCTTGGAATCAAATCATCAGCGAGGTCAGAGATGAGACGGAAGAAATCATCATGAAAAAACAGTCCATGAAGCAGAGACACCCAACCAATCTCGGCTCTATTCAGTTGAAAGGAGGCCCAAAGGCTTCAGTAACCGATGGGTCTACACAACCAGAACTGACATGGACCCAACTTGTACGAATCATCAAAGAAGAAACAGAAGAGTTGGTTAACAAACAAAGAGATGGTGCGAAACATGCCACAATGAACACTACTGAGAGGGGAATTCAACCGGAAATGGATTGGGCGGAAGTAATACGTCTGGTACAACAAGAAGTGCTCAAACAGGTCCAGGCTAGCATGGCCGCAGAACAGGTTCCACAGAAGGATGATAAGATTCCACTTGCGGTGGTGAAGCTCAAAGGAGCAGACGAAAGGGTAACACCAAAGCAAGACCAAGGAACACAACCTGAGCTAACGTGGGGACAGTTAGTTAAGTTGGTGCAAATGGAGACAGAAGACCTAATCCGTAGAACCACAAATGCAAGAGAAGACGAGAATCGAAAAGAAACCGGAGATGCGAGCACAGACCCAGAATTGACATGGCCTTTGTTGGTAAGAATAGTTCAGGAGGAAGTGGAAGGCATCATGAAGGATAAGACAACCGTGGAGACTGCTAATAAGAGTACTGCACCTCACATGGACTGGAACACAATTTTGCGTACAATAGAAGAAAATGCTGTCGAAGTCCTCAAGAGACAAACTCGTCGAGAAAAGCCCAAAGAAGAGGCACCTTCAATGCTGGGAATCATCAAACTAAAGGCGGGAGAAGAAAGAGCGAGTAAGCCTGTGGCACGCGTGCCCACAGTTGATCGAAGTACTGAACCTAGAACATCATGGGACCGACTGCTAACACGAATTGAGGAAAATGCCATCGTTTCATTCAAGAAGAAATCAGCGCAGTCGAAACCGAAGGTTCAGAAGCCGGCATCCCTTGTGACGATCAAATTGAAGGCACCAGACATCAGTCAGAAAGCAGAAAGCTCCACCCAGTCCGAAGGGTCAGAGAACACTGACAGTTCAACCCAGCCCGATTGGTCATGGAGAGACCTCCTTAGAGGTTTAAAGCAAGAGCTTGAAAGTGAATATATCAAGACTATTCGGGAACTCGAAGCACATCTTGCCGTACAAGAAGACGAACCCGACTTTGCTCCGACTATCAGATCACTTGGTGTCATCACTCTGAGATCCCAAGAAGAAAAGAGGAAGAATCTAAGAAACGAGTACACGCAGTCATTCACCCCTTCAATTTCAAATAAGTTCGCACAATCTGATAAGTCGTGGCCAGAACTGATGATGAGAGTTGAGGAAGATATGGAGCGGAAATTGACACAACGAATCGTCAAAAAGAAAGTCAAACAGCAAGATTCACAGACGGAGGATGATATCCCGGCCCTGTTTCTTGACGATGTGGTCGTACCAGAAGTCGGACCGAACACAGTGGACAGCGCATCATCACCCATCATTGCGAGGCGGAAGACACTGGACGCAGGAACACAGCCTGATCGAAATTACTCTCAGGTAGCTACAGAAACTACTCGAGTGTTTAACAAGACTTCTGATACTCAGACACCAACACTGCAAGCTGTAATACCAGAGCAAGTAGTGATTGTCGAATCAAAGTCTAAACCAGAACTTGTTAATGCTTCGATGAACACACTGCCAGTGCCAAAGCATAGAGATCAATCGTCATACGTTCATCCAGATGTCACAAACGTTGCTGTTACCGTTTTGAAGACTGACAATCAAAATGCGACGACACAAATTGCGAAAGCCGAGACTTCAAATGCTGCATTGCAGGTCTCACAGTTCGTTTTCACTAAAGATTCAACTGGCGTTCAAGTTTCACCAATGTATGGTACACACAGTACGTCAATGGAACAGAGCATGTTGTCTAAAGAAATACAAGCTTTCTTGCAGAAAGACATGTCCAACAGAAGTTCAAACACAACTCGACTTCCCGCAACTGCAGTAGGCGCACAGACTGATACATTCGAGACGGATTTGCAAGATGACACTACATCACCCTTCGAAATACAGGTCATCGACGCAGGCACTCAGAAGGAAAATGAAAGTCGGTCCATTGGTGCACAAATCATTGTTCATCAGAGCAATACCTCTACTGTGGCGCTAATCCATGAGCACGCTTCAAAGGATGTTCAAGTGGACACTCAAGTAGCAGAGATGAGTACGACGACTGACAGCGTAAAGACTAAAGATGCGTGTGTCTCCGCCGACATTTCTTCTAAGAAAAAGGTAGCTTCGTACTACATCGATCAACTGAAAAAGAAACCCAAGACACGATCTACCTCGGTGCAGTGTGATCTGACATCTCCACCTTTGACGAGCGTTGCAACAGAAATTAAAACTAAGAAACGAGACCAGCATACACAAGTATTACAGACTATGAAACATCATAGCAAATCGACCCTAGCTTCATTTGAACCAGTTGAAAAGGTTATTATCAAAGAAACTGAGAGAATCGTTCAGAGTGAAGCCCCGAAACCAAAGAGAATGGTAGACGCAAGTACATCTATATCCGAGCTGAAGAAAACGGACCAAGCCACAGATACGAAACCGTCATCATCAGATAAAGAAACGGCAACATGGGTAGGGAAGATGAAACATTTCCAAGCCCAATATCACAGCCCGGCGGAAAGTTTCGGACAGCAAATGTCAACTTCTGTCCTGGACAGACACACCACAACTCTTCCGATGGTACCACATGATGCTGGTATTCAGGTCTCCCAGGTCTATGTGGAACGAGGTACTGAAAGCGCCAAATTTCCGTTGGTTTCTAAACCCTTGCAGGTCAAACCAAGCGTGAAGGATGCGAGCTCCAATACGTCTCCAAAGAAGGCAGTGAAGTTATCATCGACCGAAACACAGGTCTCTCAAGAAATGGTATCTACAATGTCAACCGTTCGCGCAGATACTGAGGAAGCATCCGTTTTCACTACTGCTGCAACGAAAGACTTTACACACCAAGCCGAAATCCAGAAACACGATGGTCACGATGCAGAAACAAACACACATATCAAGGAAATCACAGTTACTTCTGTAAATACTGTTCCAAGCGATTTGAAAACTACGGCAGTAAATACATCGCCTGTACCTGACACTAAGACCAGTTCAACACAGATGGCTTCAAATAACAGTACCGTTGCAGTTATGACAGCTCCAGACGTAAAACACGGAAGCACCTCTACTATTACTGTAGGAAATGCAACTAAACATACACAATCCGACCATTTAGTAGCGAGCACATCTGTTAACACTGTCATTGTCAACACATTTGATGAAGCATCCAATACCGAGACACCAAAGGCACCTGAAGTCGAAGAGGTGATCAAGACAGAAGTACAAACAGTGCAGTTCGCGGCCTTCAAACCGGAAAGAAAGGATGCTGAAGCCCAAGTATCACCAACACTGAAAGTCACTTATGTGAATACTGAAGCCATTCGCTCTTCCGACACCTCCGTGCAGTATCAGCCAGAGTGTAAAGATGAAGGTAGCAACACAGAGATTGTAGAGCTTGTTGATTCAGCTGTGCACATTCAGCCAGACATGTCTGCAGCCATGACCACAGTAAAACCGCTTTCTGAAAGCGTCATCATCCATGTGCGTCCCGATGGCAAGGACTTCACCCAACAGATGCAGGCACAGAAGCATCCATCAACTGATACCAGCTCTAACACTGATGAGATCGTTACAAAGCATGCATTGATGTCAACAACACCACTCGCTAAGCTGTCAACTAAGGGACAACAGACTGCAGGAAAGCTTTCATCTAGCGAGACGCAATATGAGCCCAAGCTCACAGATGCGACCGTGCAGTATGCTCCAGATCTTACAACGTTCGGCTCAAACACCGAAGGTGTTAGCCTTGTGGATGGAACAAGTAATACATCGCCACTACCAACAAGAGCCAACATCGGTTCTCAGATTGTCGCAGATAACACCGTTGCGTCAATAATGGCTACACCATCCATTGTTGAAGAGGGTTCAAGTACAACACATGTGAAGGTATCTAACGCAGATACAAATACCTCACCTCTTCCAAAACGTGCAGATTTCTCAAACCAAGCTATGATCGAGAGGACGCTACCTGATCTGAAGACTACAAGCATGAATACGACCTTTGTGGAGCTGCGTGAGGGGATGAGTAATACCTCACCACCTCCAGTACGAGCAAACATCGGATCTCAAATCATGGCTAATGTGTCATCTACGTCGATGTTAGCTAAACCTAAGTCCAGCGATGGCAGTACAGAAACAGAAACAGATATACTTCAGTCAGAGTCCACACAATACCAGAGCACCACGGTTCATAGCGCAATGAACACAGACCAATTGGTAATGAGGGATCAATCATCCTTAGTCGACATGCCAGCTGCTGTGAAGACAGAAGAGATCATTAGAGAAGTAGCGCCACCTGTTCAGTTTGCCGCTCCAGCTTTCTCGCCCCAGCTCACTGATGCAACAACGCAGTATGTTGCGGATCTTACAACGGCTGGCTCAAACACTGAACGCGTAAGTTTGTTAGATGGAGCAAGCAATACATCGCCCGTCCCAACACGTGCAGAGTTCTCTCAGCAAGCCATGATGGAAACACCACGAGTTCAACTTACAACTACAAGCACGAATACAGCATCAGTTGAATTGATTGAGGGTACAAGTAATACTTCACCTCTTCCATTACGTGCAAACATGGGATCCCAAATCATGACAACTATGTCGTCTACATCAATAGTTGCTAAGCCTATGGCCACTGACGGCACTACAGAACCATCCACAAAAGAAATTGAGACAAAGTCCACACAGTACCAGAGCACCACGGTTCACAGCGCAACGAACACAGACCAAATGGAAAAGAAGGATCAAGGCTCTTTAGTCGACATGCCAGTTGCTGTGAAGACAGAAAAGATCGTTATAGAGGCAGCTCCAACTGTTCAGTTTGCCGCTCCAGCTTTCGCGCCCCCGCTCACAGATGCAACAACGCAGTACGTAGCAATGAAGTTGGTGGATGGAACGAGCAACACATCGCCCGTCCCACAACGTGCAGAGTTCTCTCAGCAAGCTGCCATGGAACAACCAAGGCCTCAAACAACAACTACAAGCACGAATACAGCATCGGTTGACTTGATTGAGGGTACAAGTAATACTTCACCTCTCCCGTTGCGAGCAAACACGGGATCCCAGATCATGACAAATATGTCGTCTACATCAATGGTTGCTAAGCCTATGTCCACTGACGGCACTACAGAACCATCCACAAAAGAACTTGAGACAAGGTCCACACAGTACCAGAGCACCATAGCCCATAGTGCGATGAACACGGAGAGAATGGAAATGAAGGATCAATCATCTTTAGTCGATATGCCAGTTCCTGTGAAGACCGAAGAGATCATTAGAGAAGTAGCTCCAGCTGTTCAGTTTGCCGCTCCAGCTTTCGCGCCCCAGCTCACTGATGCAACAACGCAGTATGACACAGATCTATCAACCATTGGCTCAAATACCTCACAAATTACTCTTGTGGATGGAGCTAGTAACACCGCACCACTACCAACCCATGCCAACAATGGATCCCAGATTGTTGTAGATAACGCTGTAGCTTCAATCATGGTGAAACCATCCATGGTTGAAGAGGGCACCGCAATTATTAGTGACGTCCAGGAAATGGCCTCTAACACGGCACAGGTCAAGGTATCCAACGCAGACACAAATACGTCGCCCTTGCCCAAACGTGCGGATTTCACACAGCTGGCCACTATCCTCAGGGAATCTACCGAAACTGGCTCAAACACAACGCATGTGAAGGTTTCTAATGCAGATAGCAATACATCTCCCCTTCCCAAACGTGCAGAGTTCTCACAACAAGCTACCATACAACCACAGTTAACAACTACGAGCACGAATACATCAGTAGTAGATTTGGTTGAGGGTACAAGTAACACATCTCCCCTCCCTGCGCGAGCCAACTTTGGAACTCAGATCAAGACAGAAATGTCATCCACGCCAATGAATACAGAGGAGATAGAGAAGAAGGATCAGAGTTCTCTGGTCGACATGCCAGTCGCCATAAGGACCGAAGAAATAATCAGAGAAGTAGCTCCACCTGTTCACTTTGCTCCACCCGCCTTCTCTCCTCAAACTACCGAAACTGGCGCCCAGATACAACAAGAACTGAAAGAATCATCATCTGGCATGCCTCCCATCGAAATGAAAGATGGAGTCAGTAATACCTCACCACTTCCCACGCGAGCGAACATTGGTTCGCAGATTGTTGCAGATAACACATCGGCCTCAGTAATGGCGAAACCATCCATGGTTGAGGAGGGCTCTATGATTCTGAATGACGTTAAGGAAACGGCTTCAAACACATCACATGTAAAGGTATCGAACGCAGAGAGCAATACCTCGCCTACTCCTGAACGCGCGGACTTTGCACAACAGGCTCTGATAGAAAATCCAAAACCAGAGCAAACCAGTGCCAGCATGAATACGACACAAGTGGAATTGACTGACGGCATGAGCAACACCTCGCCTCTCCCAGTGCGAGCGAACATTGGATCTCAGATCAAAGCAGTGATGTCATCTACACCGATGAACACAGATGTTGTAGAAAAGAGGGAACAAGGTTCGCTGGTTGACATGCCAGTTGCCGTGAAGACTGAAGAAATAATCAGGGAAGCAGTTCCAGCTGTTCACTTTGCTCCACCCGCCTTCTCTCCTCAGACCACTGATACTGGCGCTCAGATACAACAAGAATTGACAGACATGAGTTCTAATACGCTTGTCACGCAGGTTAAAGAATCATCATCGGGTATGCCTTCCATCGAAATGAAAGACGGGGTCAGTAATACCTCACCACTTCCAACGCGGGCAAACATTGGTTCGCAGATTGTTGCAGATAACACATCGGCCTCAGTAATGGCGAAACCATCCATGGTTGAAGAGGGCTCTATGATTCTGAATGACGTTAAGGAAACGGCTTCAAACACATCACATGTAAAGGTATCGAACGCGGAGAGCAATACCTCGCCTACTCCTGAACGCGCGGACTTTGCACAACAGGCTCTGATAGAAAATCCCAAACCAGAGCAAACCAGTGCCAGCATGAATACGACACAAGTGGAATTGACTGACGGCATGAGCAACACCTCGCCTCTCCCAGTGCGAGCGAACATTGGATCTCAGATCAAAGCAGAGATGCTATCTACAACGATGAACACAGATGTTGTAGAAAAGAGGGAACAAGGTTCGCTGGTTGACATGCCAGTTGCCGTGAAGACTGAAGAAATAATCAGGGAAGCAGTTCCAGCTGTTCACTTTGCTCCACCCGCATTCTCTCCTCAGACCACTGATGCTGGCGCTCAGATACAACAAGAATTGACAGACACGAGTTCCAATACCCTTGTCGCGCATGTCAAAGAATCATCATCGAGTATGCCCTCCATCGAAATGAAGGACGAAGTCAGTAATACCTCGCCACTTCCAACGCGGGCCAACATTGGTTCGCAGATTATTGCAGATAACACATCGGCTTCAGTAATGGTGAAACCATCCATGGTTGAAGAGGGCACCGCAAATCTTAGTGAGGTCCAGGAAATGGCCTCCAACACGACACAGGTCAAGGTAACCAACGCAGACACAAATACGTCGCCCTTGCCCAAACGTGCGGATTTCACACAGCTGGCCACTATCCTCAGGGAATCTACCGAAACTGGCTCAAACACAACGCATGTGAAGGTTTCTAATGCAGATAGCAATACATCTCCCCTTCCAAAACGTGCAGAGTTCTCACAACAAGCTACCATACAACCACAGTTAACAACTACGAGCACAAATACAGCAGTAGTAGATTTGGTTGAGGGTACAAGTAACACATCTCCCCTCCCTGTGCGAGCCAACTTTGGAACCCAGATCAAGATAGAAATGTCATCCACGCCAATGAATACAGAGGAGATAGCGAAGAAGGATCAGAGTTCTCTAGTCGACATGCCAGTCGCCATACGGACCGAAGAAATAATCAGAGAAGTAGCTCCAGCTGTTCAATTTGCTCCACCCGTCTTCTGTCCTCAGACCACTGATACTGGGGCTCAGATACAACCAGAACAGACAAACACGAGTTCAAACACACTTGTCACTCAACTTAAAGAATCTTATTCAAGTATGCCTGTCACGGAGAAGAAAGATTCAACTGCTCAAGCAGTCACCGATATGCTTTCGTCCAGCAGTAACACCGCAGTCATACACCTGACTGACACAACGTCACAGGTTCAACCAGACATGAAATCCACCATGTCAACAGTTGCGGCGATAACTTCCACTGCAGCAGTGATGACTAAACCAGATGTCAAAGATGGTACAACTTCACCTGTCTTGGGACGCCTTGACAACAAATCAGTTAACACGAATGTGGTTGAATGGAGAGACCAAGCATCTACTGCTGATATTCCCATGGCAGTACAGACAGAGGAGATAATTCGGGAAGTAGCACCACCAGTCCAGTTTGCCGCACCGGTGTTTGCTCCACAAGCTATCAGCGTCGAGGCGCAGACAAACCCAGAAGTAACTGCGACCGGTTCGAACACTGAACGTGCTCCCCTGCAAGATTCAGCTTCTGAGACCCCTCGCGTAGAAAAGAAGGATTCGACTTTCCAGGTGGTTGCTGATCAGCGAACTTCCAGCAGTAATACGAGGTTACTGCAATTTTCAGACTCAACCTGCCAGATACAACCGGACATGAAGTCAACTCCCTCAACAGTCGTTCCGTCGACGGAAACCGTAGCCACTTCAGCGCGGACCGATGCCAAAGACTTTACACAACTGGCAGTGATCACTGCACCAGAAACCGATCTTGTTGACATCAGTTCAAACACAGAAAATGTTTTACTGAAGGACGGAGAAAGTAGCACAACTCCTACCAACCTGACAGACGGAACCAGTAATACATCTCCTCTTCCAAAGCGAGCTACAATGGCTTCTCAGATAGCAGCTAAGACGTCAACTATGTCAACGATGACTAAACCCGAAGTGGATACACGAAGTACATCAACTGAGCAGACAAAGATGGTAGATGAGGCAACGTTTGCTGACATACCAGCCATAGGGGGTGAGATCATTTCAAAGGAAGAGGCTCCCGTTGTTGAATTTGCTCCCGTATTTGAAAAGCAATTCTCCAGTGCCCAAGTGCAAATCGAACCGATTCAGTTAACGTCGGGCACAAACACAGCTCGAATTGAACAAAGGGACTCAACTTCCCAAGTCGAATTAAAAACAAGGGAGTGGTCTGCTCAAATACAGGCGAGCACAGCCACAACCGATACAATGTTTGCTCCAGAGACTGATACTGTTTCCACCACGGCAACGACTTCAAGCAAAGACTTTACACAACAAGTGCACATCGAGGAATCAGCACCGGAGAATATGGATAGCGGTTCAAATACTACTAACGTGGAGGTGAAGGACGGTGTCAGCAATACTTCACCCTTGCCCAAACGGGCCAACACTGCCTCCCAAATTGCAGCCGCAACTGCTAATTCATCAGTAATGACAAGACCAAACGTTAAAGTTGGGAGTACCTCACCTATCATTCAGAAGAAGCTTGATCAATCGTCGCAGGTAAACATCCCACAGACGGTGGAACGAGAAGTACAACTCCTTGATATAGCACCTGTTCATCTGGAGCTAGAACGAGCGGACGTCGGTGTACATGCTCAACCAGAACAATCAGATTCCACCACGCATACAACGGATGTAACATTCAGGGATTCCACATCTCAGTTTGAAGAATGGAACCTGGAGAATGTGATGACGCAAGTAGAACTCAATCAGTCAACGAGCAGTGTTAATACCGAGATAGTGAATCTGAAGAATACACCAACCGAGATGTCTTCGCCGGACACAAAGGATGGGATGGTACAAGTTCAACCAACAACAGAATCATTCATGTCGTTCGCGTCACCGGACACCGAAGAAGAGTCAACCTTGGTAGAGGTGTTTATGAGAGACTTTTCCCAGCAAGTCATTATCATAGATGATGAACCGGATAACATGGACCAGAGCTCAAACACGGTTAATGCTGTTGTAAAAGATGGAGTCAGCAACACATCGCCTCTTCCTAAACGCGCCAATACAGGTGCCCAGATCAGCACAAGGACACAGGACTGTGCCTCTTCGCCTATATTTTCAAGGAAAGTAGATCAGTCCATCGGTGAAAGAATTACTGGAACAGACTTTTCCCAGCAAGTCATTATCATAGATGATGAACCGGATAACATGGACCAGAGCTCAAACACAGCAAGCGTTGTTGTGAAGGATGGAGGCAGCAATACTTCACCTCTTCCGATACGAGCCAACACTGCAGCCCAGATAACCGCGAGCACACAAGACGATGCTACTTCCCCAATCCTTACAAGAAAGTTGGACCAGTCAGTTACAGCAGACATTCCTGACACAAGGGTTGAAGAGGTTGTAAAACAAGAACAACCACAAGTCGAATTCGCCCCTCCTATCTTTGAACCTGAAGTTGAGGATGCAGAGGCACAAATCGAACCGGTACAGATGGATTGTAGTACCAACACGAAAGCAGCACTTCTTAAAGATTCAACATCTCAGATGGACCGACCTAAAATCAAGGATTCAACTGCCCAGGTCAACCCTTCGACTGGTAGCAAGGCAGTCCATGTTTCGGTTCAGGGACGTGACTTTTCGCAGCAGGCTGACATGAAACCAAGAACACCGGAGAGAGCAAACGTTGGTATCCATACTGATGTAGAACAGAAACAAAGTTTTGGAGTTCAAATGTCTCCAGAGTCAACATCAATGTCCCTCATTGCGGTTCCAAATGTCACAGATGAATTCACAAACACTGTCAGAAAGGAGACATTGGAAAAAATCAACATGACAAAGCCTAGCGCAACACACGAGTCAAGCACATCAGCTATTCACTATGAACTTTCAAGTTCTGTTACTCAATATGACATATCATCGGAAAGTGTCTCAACACAGATTCTGGTCCAAAATACAAATGCAGCGAGTTTTGCTCACCCATCAACTCAGGAAACCATGACCAATCCTGTGAAAACCGATTCCCGCAGTTGCCACACCCAATATGAGTGTCATACATCGGAAGGAGCAATGAATACTGAATTCGTTTTGATGAAGGATCAGGCAAGCGAAGCAAACATTCCTGAACCGATGACTGAAGAGGTATCGAAAGAAGAAGCACCGGAAGTTGAGACAACTCCAGTTACATTCCTGCCTGATCTTGTTGATGATGAAACCCAAACATTTTCTGAGCAGAGAGATAGCAGCACAAGCACAATGACACAAAAGGTGCAAGATACAACGCTTCAAGTGGCTCCCGTTACTGAGCAGAAAGGCAGCAATACAGACGCCAAAAAGGTGAGCATCACTGCAGTCAATACCATGCCCAGACCTGGGACTTCGGATATGGCGATACAAAGTGGAGTTCGAACGGCTTCAGCAGCAATGATGGCAAAACCACTCGTCCGGCATGTGAACTTAACCACGTCCACCAGGTACAGGACGGATCTGCCGACTGTAGAGAAATCATTGAGCACCAAATTCACGAATACCCTTCCAGTACAGAAGAAAGATAAATCATGCGAGGCAAACATTCCTCCGATGGTGGAAGAAATTACGAAGGTCGAGACAGCGCCAGTTGAGTTCATGCCACCAGTACTTACACAAGACGTTGCTGATGCTCATGTTCAAATATCACCCAGTGTTCGAACCATGAGTTCAAACACGTCAGATATAAGAAAGGTGACCATCCATTCACAATGCAACGTTCCACTTGCAACCGCATCAACAAATACAGCAAAAGGGCCAAGTTTGAAAGACATCTCGTTCCAGGTTCACCCTGCAGTTACTACAGTATCAACCAATGTCCAGCCAGAGGTTAACGATGCTTCTGCAGCTACAACAGTAACCGGACAAGATTTTACTCAGCAGATTACATCGAAAGAAAAAGTGGCACCTGAGGTCCTTACAACTTCAACGAACACCTTGCAAGCTCCACAGCTAAAGGAGTCAACGACCCAAGTGAAAGTAAATCGTTCATCGGTTTCATCATATGCTCGACCATCATCGAAATCCGAATCGATCTTCACGGAGAAAATAGCTACAACTACGTACATGTCCCAAACAGAAACTGTACAGGGAAACATCAAGCCCGTGATGATATCAACTGACTGTGGATCACAGACGAACCCAGTAACAATCATAGATTTTGTTCCAGTTACTGTTGATTCGGATGTACAGTACGAAGCGAAATACTTCTATTCGGGTATGCCCGTACAAGCCACTGTGCCAATCGCACACCAGGGAAGTACCGCTGCAGTTGAGCAAGTCACAAGCTCTTCTTCTACGCTAGATGTCGAATCGAAAGATGAAAGTGCGCAGATAAAGCCAGTCGTCTCAGAACACTCTACATTCATGCCAGACGTCAATCCCACAGATGCCTCTATGCAACATGGTCCTGCAACCAAGGAATCTTTCATGCAGGTCCACATCAAGCAATTGGACAAGATTACACATGTGTCGTACCAAAGAGAAGTAGAAGAAAGTGGATTCCAGTCGTCTGTAGAAACTACACATACCGGCGCTCAGTTCGCTCCCATAACAAGTGATACGTATACCATCCCTGAACCAACTTCCGTCCAAGACACACCATCGCAGGTGATTACAGACACGAGCGAAACGTCTTGCATGACGGAAATGACACTCGAAGATATAGAGAAATTGTTGGAGATCGCAAAGAGAGGTATAACTGATATAATCCCCGAAGAAACAGTAGTGCCTACATTTGCCAAACCTGTAGAGGCGCCCATCAAGTTCGGTATAGACAAGGATACGAGCATGGGTGGACTTTTAGAAGAGATCTCGCGCAGCACATCACCAATCTTACAGGAAATGAAGACAATTGCACTGCAGTACGAAAGTACGTTCGACATGAAAGACAGGGAACTGACCGCCATTCCTGATACACTAGAGGAAGCCATCAACACCGCCCACCAGGAATTGGTATCTGTCCTAACCCAGTATGAGCTATGGTCCGAGTCGAGAGATGCTTCATTCCAAATAGAAAGGGAACTTCACGACAATTCTACTTGGATGCCCAAAATAGATGTCAAACACCAGAGCACGCAGGAACGCAAGACATTTTCGTCGTATCAAGTACAAGTCTCCCCTGCATCTCAAGATAAATCAGTGATGCCAGTGCGACAAAAGGAGGCAAGAGCTTCAACACAGACGTTCATGGAGATATCACCAAAGTGGACACAGTATGACATCAGAGGTCCCGATGCTGCCATACAAGCAGATGTTAATCTCGTAGACAGTGCTTCCCAGTCACCACATGAAACACCAATCATGGAGTACATTGAACCAATTCAAAGGGAAGAAGAGCACTTTGAATTCAACCTTCCCACAGAATGCGTAAACATGGAAGTTCAAACAGATCCAGTTATCATCAAGTATGTCGACGATTTCGATGATATGGAAACAGAAACCGACGCTGATAGTGGAATCGAGATGGATATGCAAACCGATCCTGTAGTTGTACTTACAGAAGACGAGTATGAAGTTTTGATCTCACGACCAGAAAAAAACTCATTCATATCACAAACCTCCCCAGTTGAAGCACGACAATTTGGGCATCAATACCTGCCTCCCAGCAATGCTGAAGTAACTCAGACAGAGTATGGAGAGACGAAGGCTACTACTACAATGACAGATTCTGCTACCAATGTGCTAAGGACCACACAGACGATTTCAAGGGAATTTTCTGAAACAACAACGCAGTACGAGTCAAACCTTGACATCAAAGAGATTCAGACCATGCGTGACCAGACTGACTGCTTTACATCTATGCAGCCTGTAGAACATCACAGTCGTCCTCAGCAAACGGAACCTGTCCTTCCAAGCATTGACAGTAAGGCTGTCTCGACTCGGCACGTAGACATCACTGAGAGGGATGTTCAGACAACATATGCTAAAACATCAGATTCATCTGTTCAAAACTCATCCAAACTAGACTATTTCCAAAGTCAAACGCCCGTTGTTGTACTTGACTCTTTCCTAAGCCAAACACCTGATGTTGAATTGATTAGTCGAGGTTCGAGTCCAGTATTCACCTCACCACCAGCAATGGAGAAGGGTGTTCAAAAGCTTGAAGAGAAATCGACTGTAGATGCTCAGACCCCAAGTAAAGAGTATGAAACAAGATCCACATCGATGAAAAGGGACATGAAGGACTTGTCAGTGCAAACAGAAATACCAACCGCCACCATTGTTGAGGAGGCAGTCAGACCAGTTGAAGTCATACCAGAGCGTGCTAGTCCAAGACTATGGGCCTTAAAGCCAGAGATAAAGGAATCATCTTCACAGACAAACACAGTTCAGACATTTGAAAGACAGGCAGCGACGAGTCCAGTTGAACTATCTAACCGTGAAACAGCTACCTGTCCTGTTGAACTGTCTGCTCGTGAGACATATATGACTCCTATCGGAACGGCTGAAAAGATTGTCCAGTTCGACAGTGCACCGCCACCACCACCACCACTAAAGGAAGACAAGCTAGTCAGCACTTTACAAACAGTTCTCCTCGAAAGCGCAGACCAAACTGCTGCCTTTGAAAGTGCAAGTGCCGTGGTTCAAGCTTCGCCGAAGACATCTGAGGCAAAACTACAAGTCGTACCAATGAAGGTCCCTACCAAGGATGACAGTATGCAGCATGCTACTGAAGTACCTCCAGTCGATGACTACTCCAGCCAAACACCCGTTGTTAACCTGGACACGTTCCAAAGCCAGACACCTGGTGGTCAACTGAACACTTTCCAAAGCCAAACACCTGTTGTTAACTTGGACTCTTACCAAAGCCAAACACCTGGTGTTGAATTGAACGCGTCTCCAAGTCAAACTCATGATGTTGAACTGGTTAATCGAGGTTCGAGCCCAGTATTCACTGCACTACAACCAAAGGAAGACAAGTTTGTCAGCACTCTACAAACTGCTCTCCTCGAAAGCGCGGACCAAACTGCAGCTTTCGAAAATGCAAGTGTCGTGGTTCAAGCTTCACCGAAGACATTTGAGGCAAAACTACAAGTCATACCAATGCAGGTCCCTACCAAGGATGGTATTATGCAGCATGATACTGAAGTACCTCCAGTCGATGACTACTCCAGCCAAACACCCGTTGTTAACCTGGACACGTTCCAAAGCCAGACACCTGGTGGTCAACTGAACACTTTCCAAAGCCAAACACCTGTTGTAAACTTGGACTCTTCCAAAAGCCAAACACCTGGTGGTCAACTGAGTACTTTCCAGAGCCAAACACCCGTTGTTAAGCTGGACTATTTCCAAAGCCAAACGTCTGGTATTGAACTGATTAGTCAAGGATCGAGCCCATTGTTGACTGTACCACCAACAGCGGAGAAGGGTGTACAAAGGATTGAAGATAAGGCAACCGTCGATGCTCAGACCCCAAGTAAAGAGTACGAAACAAGGTCAACATCCGCGGAAAAGGATATGAAGGACTTGTCAGTGCAAACGGAAATACCAACCGCCACCATTGTTGAGGAGATGGTTAAGCCAGTTGAAGTCAAACCAGAGCGCGCTAGTCCAAGGTTGTGGGCTTTGAAGCCCGAAATCAAAGAATCTTCTTCACAGACGAATACGGTTGAGACAGCTGAAAGACAGGCAGCGACTAGTCCAGTTGAGTTATCCAGTCGTGAAACTGCAATGACCCCCACTGAAATGGCTGAAAAGATAGTGCAGTTCGACAGTGCACCGCCGCCACTACCATCAAAGGAAGACAGGTATGTCAGCACTCTACAGACAGCTCTTCTGGAAAGCGCAGACCAAACTGCTGCCTTTGAAAATGCAAGCGTCATTGTTCAAGCTACTCCGAAGACATTTGAGGCAAAACTGCAAGTCATACCGATGAAGGTCCCTACCAAGGATGGTAGCATGCAGCATGATACTGACCTTCCTGATGTAGGTGACTTCTCATGCCAGACAGACCCTGACCCGATTCCATACGAAGAGATCGTTGTAGTTTCACAAGTTCAACCGGAAACGGAAGCCATCTTCATTCCTCATGAGACTTCAGACTTTACTTGTCAAACCGAATACGACTTTGAAGACCATGCGTTCGGTACAGATGCTATCGAAATGGGAGACATTCCAACACAGACCATTTTAGATATCATCCCACGAGCATCATCACCTCTCCTAATAGAACACCGAGGCAAAGATTCACAAACGGATCTCGATGAACGCGTGCCAACCAAAGATGTAGAAAGCCAGTACAAGAGGAATGAAAATAGTTCAGTGACACAGACCCAACTTCACACTGTTGTCAAGGCACTTTCACCCATCCTTCCTCGTACTTCATCGAGGGAAACCCAGTCGAAGCCAGGACAGAAAGTGTCTCTTACTCACAAGGTTACGCAATCGCATGTTAGTCAGGAGGAATATGCAAGTCAAGTTGTATATTTAACTACTGAATCCGCGACGTCAACAGTAATTCCCGGATCAGTAAGCATTGGTTTAGAACCTGAAAAGCAGCCAATCACACCCGTGTCAGAGAAGAAAACTCAATATGAGACGTCATCTACGCACGCGGACAGCCAGACCATAAGATTTGAAGACCACAAGTCATCATCTCCAATATCACCCCGCAAGTTTGGTGACCGTTCATCCCAGCATGAGCCCAAACTACAAGGAATAGAAACACAGACCCATGTGGGTTCTGAAGCCAAGGCAATGTCACCAATTCTTCCGCGAATTGCAAGCAGAGATTCACAAACCACATATAAAGAACGGCCGCAAATGAAAGACAGCGAGACACAGCAGCAAAACACAGAGATGAAGGCTGCATCGATCCAGTTCATACCTAAGTCACATGATGCAAATTACCAGAGCTCAGCACCCACGGACGAAACGATGTCATCTCCTATCCTCCAACGTAAAGAAGACTCTAGTTTGCAGACACCGCGACAAGAGCAAAAACACAGTACAACACAGTCCATCATACTTGGTCAAGATCGCACGATCCAGTATGATGTTGTAGGAACACATGTTGCCTCACAACGGACATCATCAGTCGCCGATAGTTCCACTGTTCATGATATAAAGCTCGAGGATAGAAGTACTCAGTACGAACCGAAACAGATGGATGCTTCTGACCAGTATGAGCCTAGCCAACAACATACTTTCGAGAGCCAGACAACTGTTCCTATGCGTGATCATGCGACCGTCCCAGAAGCAACTCCCCTTGTCAATGCTCAATCTCAAACAATCGAGGATGAGCCAATTGTGAGCACTCCTGTCGTTCCGGACTTTGCACCCATAGTTCCAGATATTGTAACCAATGAATTCCAGGCACCACCAAAACTGTTCAGTGAAACAACTACCCAGTATGAATACGCGTTGTCTGAAGCAACATCCCAGACCAGCTGTGAAACCAGTCAGCAGGCATCCTCACCAGTGTTGCCTCGGCTCATCACACAGGTTCAACAAACTGCACCGACATTGCGAAATGTTGGAGATGGTGTTACACAGACTAACACTAAGAGTCATGATAGACCAACTCAACATGCATTGCAGCAGAGCCATCAAGTCAGCCAATATGTGCAGAATGCTGTCGGAAAAACAACACAGTACGATGTTGAACGACCGAACATGGGAACGCAATATGAAAGAAGTCCAAGCAGCGCTGCGTGTCAACATGAAGGGCAAATGACAGACGGATCTTCCTCGCCGATTCTCACGCGTCACACCAGTCAGGCACTTCAGACACCAAAGCAGGTCGTCACTCTGAAGAGCGTTGGATCGACGCAGTATGAATCAAAACGGGAAGACGCGTTGACGCAGAGCGAGAGCAGTTTATCTCACATGTCAACACAATACGAACAATCATCAAAGGAATCAACGACTCAGTATATGCTTCAACAGCAAGAAGTTACAACTCAATACGAATTGACGGTCAAAGAAGTAACCACTCAACACGAAATCAAGGTTCAAAGTCTTTCTACTCAAGCAACTCCAAAGGAACGAGTCACGGAAGTGAGAAGCATTCCTACTCAATACATCTCCAAGAGTGATGACACTTTTACTCAGTACGAACGGAGTCTAGCGGATAGTGTCAGTCAATCAGAGATACGAGGGGAAGACAAGGCCGCTCAATATATTCATCAGTTACAAGAAAGTGGCACTCAGTACCAAACTAGATCGCATGATGAACAGACACAGAACAACGTTGAGCTGCAAGAAATGTCCACGCAGAATGGAGCTGAAACAAAAGAGTTCGAAAACCAAACCGAAAGGACAGGTGTTCACCAAGCCTCTTCACCGACTCTTCGCCGTGTCGCACATCAGAAACTCCAGACCAACGCGCAGCAAAATGTACAGAAGAAGGATGAAGTCACAGAATACGTTGTTATACAGAAGGATCATGAAGCACAAGCTGAGAGAAGTATTGAAGACAGTGCTACACAGTATCGCATGGTTGGTGATGACAATACTACGCAGTATGAAATGGAACTCCGAGAACATTCATCCCAGTCCGAAGTTCACTTGACCGACAGTGAAAGTCAAGTTGTTTCAAAATCGACAGATCAATCCCTGTCACCGGTACTTAAGCGGGTTAGGAGCCAGACACTTCAAACTGCCCAAGAAAGGGAAATCACGAAATCAAGTGTTGCAATACAGATCAAGCTGAAGCAAGAACATCAAGCATCGTCAACCACGATTGTAGACCTTCAACAAAAAGCTCTTCAGACTGACACAGCAAAGCAGGCTCAAACGAGTGAAAGTGTGACCCAGTATGAAAACAGGAATCAAGACTATGCGGCTCAAACGGGTGGGAAATCAGCGGATCAAGCATCATCGCCGATACTCAAACGGGTAGCCAGTCAGAATCTTCAAACTTTACAAGATCAAACACCTCAAACTGTCGAAGTTGGAATGCAGATTAAGCTTAACCAAGTAGATCGATCATCATCAACAGCCATGAAAAGCTTTAATCAAAGAGCGCTCCAGACCGAAGCCGAAATACAGATTGACAAGAGTGACGGTGTGGCCCAACACGAGAGTTCAAGTCAAGACTACGCAGCTCAGAGTGGTGTCAACCAGAGTGAAATGGTCACTCAATATGAGATGGACATCCAGGAGAGTTCATTTCAGTCAGAACTCAACTTGACCGAAAGCGAAAGTCAAACACTCGGCAAAACAACAGATCATGCCTCATCGCCGGTACTCAAGAGGGTAAAGAGTCAGAATATGCAAACTCCACAAGAGAAAGCACTTCCAAAGTTTAGTGTTGGTATGCAGATTCATCCAAAGCAAGGAGATCAAGCTTCATCGACAGCCCCCTTGGACTTCTCACAAAAGGGCCTGCAGACAGAAGGAGAACGGCCGACTCAAAGGAGCGACAGTGCGACTCAGTATCTGAGGACAAGTCAAGACTATGCGACTCAGTATGGCGTAGACCGGAGTGAAATTATGCTGCAGGTGGGCCAGTCACTCGAAGACACGACGACGCAGTACGAAGTGAAGTCCAACGATTTCCAGAACCAGGCTAGCAGTGCTACTTCTACTCAAGGCACATCTCCTCAGGCTCTGGGTGATAGTGTGGGTCTGCAAACCATGGAAGAACCAATACTGCAATCGCATGTCACGACTCAATTTGAAATGGTTCCGACCATCCATCAGACTTCACAGACAGTTCCAGATAAGGATGTTGCTACATCTGAAAAGATCATGCAAGCAATGGCACAATCTGACGATATGCAGACACAATCTGGTGTTGATACACAGAGTCAACCGTCATCACCTATTCTTGGTCGCGCGATTAGTATGCACACCCAAACGCTTGTGAACAAGACCACCCATAAAACTTCCCAAATCATCAAACCAAGTACCGACATGTCTGTACAGGCTACCCGTGAACAGAAGTCAGTGGAGCGATCAACAGCCATGCAGACTACCATCTTTAAATCAGGGTCGACGCAAGCGAATTTACCAAAGCCCGTACGTAAGGACTCCGCAATTCAACATACATCAAAACCACCCGTACTCAAACAGACAGGAACAGAAGTGAAACCAATCGCAATTAACATTCAAACAGCGACACCTATCACAAAACAGCTTACCAAACCAACACAAGCAGCAATAAAACCCTTGAGTAAAGAATCAACAGTGCAGACTTCCTATGCCACCATCAATTCTGGAACACTTACCAAACAGACATCAATAGTTTCTGCTACTTCCCAGACTCCGTCCCCGATCGTTGCCAAGAAAGTGCCAATGGTAGAAAAGTCAATCTTCACTGATCTGCGGTTACTTGAGTCATCAACCCAGCATGATGTTTTAGTGGAAAGGATTGACAGATCTGCATACACAAGGCCAGAGTTTCAGCCGAAAGGAACGTCGACATCAACTCCGATCAAGCAGAGCACGTCTTGCCAGGCGGACATGCCTATCGAAGTGGAGGAAGCGATTGTAAATGTTGCAGAGAAACCTGTCTTTGCTCCATTTGTATTCCCGGAGACAGAAACAAAACCTAAATTTGAGGTGTTTGACAAGGCGTCATCTCCGATTGTTGAAGACCAAAGTGAGACTTCAACACAAACCTGGTCTGGAACATCGGACACGATTGGAATACAAGTTGAGGAACCGGACTTCGGTCCCATGTATTTGGGCACTGTAAGCTACATTCTTGAAGGAAGAGAGAGGGAGACACATACCATTATTGAACAACATGACAGCGTACCCGTTCAAGCCATTGCCAACGTTCAAGATGCCGAGCAACAAACCCGACAGGAAACGGAAGATCAAACCACGGAGACTTCATCAACAGGGTTAGATTTCTCTGGGCAATCACAGCCCCTGACTATTGAACAAGCAACTGTGACAACTTCAAAGAAAATGGTATCAAATGAAGTACAAGTACGAATGGGATCTACTTCCAAACCGAAGAGTGACACAGCCTCTCAGCACGTCTCATCTCACATGGACGCATATAGCCAGGCAGAGCAGCTTATGGTTCATGAAAGTGTCCTGACATCTTCTGTACCTATGAACATAGCTTCAGTGCAGTACAGTCCTCCGGTCTCTACTCACAGCTCGCCGAAACAAGAACGGAAAATTTACGTGAATGCAACAACAAGCACTACTGTCAGGCGACTTACAACGAACACACAGACTTCCCGACTTTCGAAACAGGATACCTCAACCCAAATGAAACCACGAATGATGAATCAAGAATCTCTCGCGCACATCCTGCCAGAGAGCGCTGATAAGGAGATGGGAACCAAGCCGGAAAGTGCCGACGCCGATACATCGGTCAAATCAGACTATGCTACCACATCAGCTCAGTGCGTAGCAGCAATGTCCGACACACCCAGTCAACATGAGCGTCACGAGGCAGTGGATATGTCGGTTCAAGTGATGCCGACCTGCGCTGATTTAGCCAACTCTCCAATCTTTCAGAGAAGAGAAGTTCAAGTCATGTCAACTCAAACAGATCCAATGTTTGCGGACTTCGAAGATGAGTATGCAGATGATGAATATCCAGATATTCACTCAGATCGAATATCTCTTGAGGAATTTACATGGGATACATATGTGGAAAGCCTTGCGGAAATCATGGAAAGACCTACCACGGAGACGTATGAAGCACCGGTGCAGCAAATCAACATCGTCCAGGAATTAGCGGAGGCACCAAAGAAAACAGGGGTGGATGCTTCCATGCAGATACAGCCGATGATGCTTGAAAGAGGTGCAGGCACAAATGCCAGATGGAGACAGGACCGCGGCAGCCAGATCCACACTCAACTCGCCACCCACTCAACACAAAGTGACATCACGACTAAGGTGATCGTCCATTCATCTACCCAACATTCCGTTCACACGCAGGACTGTTCATTACAATTTGACACCGTCGTCCCTTCGGCCGATAGGGCAAGTTCGCCAATGTTTCACGATTTGGTTGATGCTCAGACACAGATGATGCCAATAATGGAAGATGGAAGCACGATGATGATCCCATTAGACAGGAAAGATTTTACCATTCAAACCAATCCTGTGACAACTGACACAGCGAGCTCCCCTATTCTGCCCAGGAAAGAAACGAAACAGGATCGGGCAAGCTCCCCCATTGCGATGCCTTCAAGTAGCACGACCACTCTTACCCAAAAAGTTGATATTGAGAGAGGAACGCAGATTATAGCCTCAAGAAGTCATGATACTGCTACCCAGATGATGAAAGCAACTGCAGACAGCTTTACAGATAGAAGCCACGTGTTTGAGATGAATGCTAGCAGTATGGCGAGACCAGCTACATCGAATCAATCGTCACAGTACGACACCATGAAGTTAACTGACTCAGGTACATATCCCATCCTTCAGAAGTCTGAGGCAAAGCACTCTTCGATTCAAGTCACTCCAACAACTACCGACAAAATCAGCTCTCCTATGAGATCTACCAGTGTTACGGACGATACACATTCAGACGAGCCTATCATCCAGGCAGTCCCACTAACTGCAGAAAACCTAGATCCGGTGTTCAATGCCCCGATGTTTGAGACGCTTAGTCCTATCAGACCAGGAAAAATAACTTTTGTTGATGAAACGGCGATTGTTAGAGCAAATACCAATGGGATCTCCACACAAGCGATGCCTGAAGTCAGCGACAAACCAGTGTCACCCCTGTTTATGCGCAAGGCATTTAACGATGTGGTGACGATGATGGAAGAAATCGAAAGCAAGGACTTTAATTCTCAAGTGACCCCCGCGAAACCCCAAACACATGACGCAAGTTCGCAGGATCTGAAGAATTTCACTACTGAAAGATTCACGGCTCCGATCGTCATCCATAAGCAAGTGATGGATGAGAGTACGATGGTGTTTAGAGCTGACAACAAAGATCTTGCTGTTCAAGTAACACCGATGACAGACAGAGCAGAAAAGTCCAGTTCACCTCTCACATCGACAATGATCAGCGAGCAGATCCAGGCGAAGACCAAATCAGCTGATGAAACAACATCCACGATAATAAATTACGCAAAGGATTTCACAACGCAGGCTGAGCCCAAGACAACAGATTCGTCCACCCGTATGGAAAAGGGCCTTGTTTATGACACCGCAAGTTCCCCAATCTTGCTTCGAAAGTATCAAGACTTACAAGCCCAGGCTACGCCTCACGTGATGGAACACAGTACAAGTCCCACAAAGATCGAATTCAGTGACAGGAATTTGCAGGTTCACCTTTCAAGTCGTAGTCAATCATCCCAGTATAAGACAGAGATGCGTTCCGATGTTAGCGTCCAACATACAGCGGATACGAAAGAATCCTCATCATCACCAGCGGAGTTTGATTGCATCGACAAAGGAGCGCAGATATCAGCGTTAAAAAGTCACGATACGTCTACACAGACGCTGAAGGCAACTGTAGACAGCTTTACAGATATAAGCCACGTGTTTGAGATGAATGCTAGCAGTATGGCGAGACCAGCCTCATCGAATCAATCATCACAGTACGACACCATTACGTTAACTGACTCGGATACATCTCCAATCCTTCAGAAGTCTGAGGACACACATTCAGACGAGCCTATCATCCAGGCAGTCCCACTAACTGCAGAAAACCTAGCTCCGGTGTTCAATGCCCCGATGTTTGAGACGCTTAGTCCTATCAGACCAGGAAAACTAACTTTTGTCGATGAAACAGCGATTATTCCAGCAAATACCAAAGAGATCTCCACACAAGCGATGCCTGAAGTCAGCGACAAACCAGTGTCACCCCTGTTTATGCGCAAGGCATTTAAAGATGTGGTGACGATGATGGAAGAAATCGAAAGCAAGGACTTTAATTCTCAAGTGACCCCCGTGAAACCTCAAAGACATGACGCAAGTTCGCAGGATCTGAAGAATTTCACCACTGATAGTTTCACTGCTCCGATCGTCATCCATAAGCAAGTGATGGATGAGAGTACGATGGTGTTTAGAGCTGACAACAAAGATCTTGCTGTTCAAGTAACACCGATGACAGACAGAGCAGAGAAGGCCAGTTCACCTCGGACATCGACAATGATCAGCGAGCAGATCCAGGCCAAGACGAAATCAGCTGATGAAACAACATCCACGACAGTAAATGAAGCTAGGGATTTCACAACGCAAGCAGAGCCCAAGACAACAGATTCTTCCACCCGTATGGAAAAGGGCGCTGTTTATGACACCGCAAGTTCCCCCATCTTGTTGCGAAAATATCAAGACTTACAAGCCCAGGCTACACCTCACATGATGGAACACAGTACAAGTCCCACAAAGATCGAATTCAGCGACAGGAATTTGCAGGTTCACCCTTCAAGTCGTAGTCAGTCATCCCAGTATAAGACAGAGATGCGTTCCGATGTAAGCGTCCAGCACACACCGGATACAAGGGAATCTTCATCATCACCGGCGGAGTTTGATCGCATAGACAGAGGGGCGCAGATCCGTCCCGTCGCAAGTGATTCTTCATGCCAATTCGCCACTCAATATGAAGTGAAAGATAAGTGGACTCAAACAGAAGAAAACCTGGAAGAAGACTTAACCCTCGTTGACACCATCCAACCGACATTCGTAAGAATAACTGAGTCAGCTCCTGTGTTTACCGAACCAACTATCAGTTATGCGGAGCGATTGCGACTCAGAGATGAGATTCGAAATGAGGCAAAGAGTGATCTGCGTCGTGAAATCAAGGATGAACTTTTGGAGGAAATCAGAGAGGAAATAATCAACGAGGTCAGGGATGAGATACGCCTAGAAATGTCCAGATCGCTTCATGAGCAAAATCTAAGGCCCGTCACAGCAGTTAAGGCGACATCCCCGCAAAAGAATCCAGCCTATGATGAGATCACTCAAGCCAAACCACTGACAAAACATTTCAAACAACAAGCTGATGACACAAAACCTCTGCGACCTCTATTACAATCACCCACAGTGCGTGCAGATGCATCACTTGAACCTGAAATTGTCGATTTGCAGAGGTCTACACATCTTAGAGAGGACGTGGTGGCAGATATCAAGCAAGAAATAAGGGAGGAGGTCATTGACGAATTGACAGGCGAACTGACCACCAGCATTCGATACCAACTGGAACTCGAGTTTAAGGAGGAGTACAAAGAGGAAATACGAGAAACTGTTGTTGAAGAGATAAGAGAGGAAATATATGACGAGTATCGGGAAGAGATGATAGTAGAATTTGCTCCCCGTGTAAAGCGTGAGATCGAAGACCAGGTTCGCGATGACATCGAAGTGACACTCCGGAAGGAACTTGAGCCCCAAATCCGACAGGAAGTCAGAGAAGAGTACATCCAGGAACGTGTAAAGGAGCTTCTCGTCGAAACACTGAAGTTTGATGTGCCGAAAGAACCCGAAGTCAAAGTAAAGCCAGCAACGGTAGAAAGAGGAACACTACCAAGGCAATTCAGACCTAGAGACAATGCTACACAGTTTGAGCTGAGCACCGCTGAAATTGGTTTGCAATTCGACGAAACTAAGCCTACGACAATTGACGAAATATGCCAGACTCAAATTCGAAGCAGCACAATAGGGACATCAACAGAAACGAAAGACAGCAAAGACTCCAAGACGCAAGTCCAGCCGATGACGAACACTCGCGGAACGACTCCGGCCAGATCAGTTACCAAACATTCTTCATCGCAGACTACTTCCGCCGAGATGAAACACTACGAGAGCCAACACACTTTCTCTCCCGAACGTGTCCATCGTTCTCTGCAAGCTGTTATGCGGCCTTTGAAATTAAGCCAGACTACCCAAGCGAGTCGTGAGCTGTCATCCAAACAGACGTTTATGGAGCCTAAGACTTATGGGTCAGGCTATGTCCAAACTGCTTTGCCGAGAGATAACCGCGTAACCCAGACAAGCCATTCTAAACTGGATTTCGGAGCACAATCATTGCCAGTTAGGCGTACAGTAGACAGCCATTTCCAAGCCTCACCTACAGTTTTGGAAAATGGTACGATGCCTGTGTCCAAGCATTACACCAGTACTCCAACCCAGGCAACAAGGGTTAACACTCACCACACCGCAGTTGAACCAGACAGAAGCATAGGTTATGTCAACAGATCTGCCCAGCCAGACAGGAGGTCAGACGTCACAGACCACATCATTCAGGTCGAACCTGTAACGCGAGACGGAGCAGGGTCGCCTCTTCACTTTAAAACAAGTACGGTGACAACCCGGGAACGTGCCTTGTCCCCTGTAATCCATTTGAGTCAAACTCCAGAAGCGTTTCCTCCTGGACGGGAGACAATATCACCAAGATTCGTCTACCCGGTGCATGGAGCACCAACACGAGATGTCAACAAGGTGACCATCGACCTTCCTTCCACTAGGGATACACCGCTCAGATTAACGAGTATCACACCACCGGAACCGAGGCGATCACCCCAGAGTGGTTTTAGGCTTACAGACAGAACTCACCCTTCTGCCTCTCGTCTCTTTGACTCTGAAATAAGCGGGCGAGTGCACGGAATCGAGCATCTGGAACCACATCGGAATGTAACGTACCAACAGTCCCTTGCTCCACAGAAATCTCGAATTAATGTGCACGCTCATTCGGAATTCAGAGATACTCGCATGAGTCATGTCATCAAGGACTACATGCCTCCCAACTGCCGAATGGTTGTTGTTCAACAGACCGCCGCTGGTGCAACGTATACGACAGCAATGACCACACAGTCGATCGTCCACTCTTCGCTGACCTCGGTGAAAAGCGGGCAGACTCAGATGAGCTACAAACCCATCACATTGCCAAGTGTACGGCGTGAAGATGATGACGACTCTGAGCTCTCCGAACCCGATTCGCTTACTGAGAGTGAAACGGTGAAGATCGATGAACTAGAACAAATCCGACGTGATCTGAGGTTGTCTCGAGTGATCATTACAGACGACAAAACTACCTTGATAAGCTATATGGTCGATGACAAGCAGTCCCCTAGTCCAACCTCACGATACAATGCTACTCCGAGAACGCCAGTATCTTCAATAGGAATGACATACGGAAAAGAGCATCACGACATAAGGACATCCACTAGTACTTACAGAAGCAGTACATCCTACACACAGAGGAGCTCTCTTCACACTGATAGAAGTAATGTGTTCAGTAACGTTTCACCAGTCACATCCTCTACACAACCAATGCCACAAACAAGTGCGAGAAGCTCCCCTGACATGAAAGCTACCCGCATCATGTACCGACAACCGAGACTCGACTCTTCAGAAACATCTCCCATGGTGACCCGTCTGGATGAGCTCTTCCGGAAGTCTAGACCGACATCGTACGGGGACTACAGCTGGCTCATGGACAAAGCCCCAGAGAAACCAGAACAGGATGAATACACAGTGCCGTCAGTGGATAAACTACGCACTCGGTACTCGAGGTCGAGGTCGAGGGACGGGCCACCTGGTAGACCCGAGGGCGATTCTACGAGCGACGTCGAATCGGAGGTCGGCACCACGGACTCTGAAACAGACTCTGAGTCCTGGCACGCTGTCATGGACTTTCAGAGTCCGTACCTCCACGAGGACCCAAGATTCTGGCCTTACAACGATCCGCGAAAGAGACCCGGCGAACCGAGCACGGACTCCGAAGTCTACGATTCGGACGACGACACCCAGACCGTGTGTGGAGAGATCGACATGAGCACCCTAAGAGCTCTGGACTCGTCATCGTCTGATGAGGAATACCGATCACCTTACGGAGAGACCCCGCGCCGACGCAAAACTTCCTCCAAGTTCAAGAGCAGCCTGGTGAAGAAGGAACTCTCCCTCTCTGAGGTTGTACCGCCGAGGTCATCGACCAGGCTGACGGGGTACAGATCCGTGCCAGATGGAAGTCTTCACCCACTTTCTGCAGCCCGACGAAGCAAGTCTGAATCAGATCTCAGGTAATTATAATTCAACTGTTCTCATCCCTTCACACAAAATGCTAAATAGATTATATGACAGGTTTTCTACTATCACTTGAATCCATTAAGATGGGGACAACTTCCTGGAGATGTCATATTTTCTGTGCTCATTATCTAATCTGAATTGATGCTAATTGTTTCGTATGTTTCACTATTGTTTCACTCTTCAGGGTAATATTACAACATTTAAACAAGACGCATAGTCATACTTTTGAAATTAAAATGTTTAAATGTCTCGTTATATTACTTTTCAGGCACCACTGATAGTACCGACAATTAAATTTGTTTTATCATTAAGGTTATTAACAGAGGCTGTTACTGATCATAAGTTCTCGGATTTCAATAGGTCAACAAAATTATTTAATATCCATTCAGTTCTTGCTTAGGACTACAATCCCTTGTCTTCATTCATATTCTTAGATAGTGCGTTCACTATTGTGATGACGATAAACTAATACACGTCTATTTTATATATTTTTGTCTTACCCTCTCTACATCATCAGAGGAATGAGGCGCGCAGAGCTGGTGCCTTCGGATGCCAAGTACGCCAGGATCGTCCAGAGAGGGCGGGAACAAAAACCCGCATGGGGGCGCTATTCACGACTGTCTACATCTGAGAACGACCTCCGTGCTAGTAGCACTTCCGGCGTACGTGAGATGGGCAAATATTAGGATAAATCCTGTTGAAGTGATCCATTAACTTTGTCAAATTCATCTAAATTCATCTAAGTTTCCACACTTATTGTGTTTATTGTTGTTTGACTTATGGTAACAGAAGAATTAATGTGTTTTAATTGTTCAAATATCTCCGGCCCTAATTCATAATTATGGATATATTTAAAATTGAATTGAAAACGTTCTGGAACGGTTTTCGGTAGTAGTCAAAACCAATGGGCAGTAGGTGATAAAATATGAAATAAATTGTCATTGTTTTCACTAGGTAAACATTTAATGAAACGATCACCTCATTCAGAAAAACCGTACAATGATATTGGAATAATTATGATTGAAGTCTGTTATAATACTTTTGGAAAAATATTATGAATTTGATGGATCACTTTAATGTATAGCCTTAAAATTCGAGTGAATGTGTTCCTTGTACAATATCCCAGTGTAAGATATAATTTGTTTATAGTTAATGTCATGACTCGTTATTTTGTATATGTTGATAAGGAAAAATAATTAGTAGATCGTTTATACATCTTACAAGTAACAAGGGAAAGTAATTTGTATTTCCCAAACTAAAAACACATAGCGGCAAATAAATTTGATAAATATATGTTTTGTTACAATTAGATAATTATGGAAATTGTAGGGAAGTATATGTTGGGGATGAGGGAAACATATTTTGGTCACGCATGCACATAATTCGCAGCATCATGTCGACAATGTTTAACTTCATGTAAACATGAAATGATCTTGATATTTGTTGTCACTTGAAAACATAACATTCGACATTTAGTATGTAAATATAAAAATGTATATAAGGATTGCATGGAGACTTTTAATAGTAACACTTAAAAAAACGGAACTGTGATGTCTGTATGATATATATGCAATGTTTATAAATCGTATTGTTTAGTGTAATGGGACTTATTTCACATTGATTATGACGCTGTATATATTTCAAATATTCTACCATATAATAATAATAATAACTTGCACTTATAACGCGCTTAATACAGGGTTTCTAAGCGCAAGTATTATTACCCATGGTCACCATGATCAGGTACAGTTCAAACCCACACAATGATATTGCATACTTTCTCAACTCCCTGGGGACCATACTAGCCATATGTTGATAATGGCGCGAAGGCTAATTGACACCCGACCATGGTACCCAAGTTACACCTGGGTAGACATATATTTGTTATACTGGACTGTTTGGATATACGTATATTTAACTCTGATATTTTCATGTCGCGTAGACGTAGATTATGTAAAATGACATTGTAAATTATGTTTATATTAGTAGCATATATAAAATATATATATTTAATATATATTTATATTATGGCAATGATCAAAACTACTTCATAAAAAGCGCAAAGGACTGATCATTTCTATGCGATTTTGTACCCGGTTGGTTTAATTCATAAGAATTCCAATTTTCTAACGATCATTGTATATGCATGTACACTATTTTTTTGTAAATAATGACAACGTTTAATAACTTAAGATTTAATCAAATTTGTGTATAGTTAATGTATGCATTAACTAATAACTTGGAAATGTTTATATAATGCCTCTAACATAAACATTTGTTTATGCCACGATGTACAGAATAAAAATTATTTGTATGCGTAGAAAACAGCAAGGTTTTGATATTTAAAATGTGCGCTTAAAGAAATATGCACGTTCAGTTCATTAAAACAACACTATTTTATCTATACATTTTTTATTAAGTATTGATGCTATACAGTTATGGATGGACAATATGATTATGTAAAACGAAATTTATACTATCATGTTATGTTAATGTTCTTATTGTCGTAGTGGAGACGGCTTTATGCTAATTCCTTTCACACTTACTATTATATTTAAGTCTTTTTCTTTTCTCGGTTCGCCTTAAAAACGTTCAGAAAGTCGACAAGACTGGAACATGTATTTGAATGTTTTTCAATGTTTTCATATTTCATGTTATATATTCATCAAAACTGCTGATGCGCTTGAATTCAACACTGTTTGTTGTATGCTTTTGAATGTCTTTCAAACCATGTTTTATATTTATGATGACTGCTTTTAGATGCGCTTATGCTTATTTGTTTTAAATATGTATGATTCTAAATTCGTTATGTATAATATGGCTATGTATAAGAAATAACTTTTGTATTTATTAAATATATATATATTTCACTTGTTTTCAAATCATAATTGTATGACTGTAATATATCATGAAACGCTTTACCTATTACACTGCCTTAACCCCTTTGATTGCAAGATAATTATTGTAATCCAAATAGACTTAGTGGATTACTAGTCCCAATATTAAAGGGGTTATTTGGCTACTTCTAACTTCTATGAGACGTTTGAAACGCTAATAAGATATGTTTTACACAGTTGCATATCTCTTTGTGTACCTGTCATTTTATTTCATAATTGTCATGCCAAAAGCTATTTAATATTAATAGGAAACAGTTTAATCCGTTGAAAGTGCATAGCTATCTTGTACCGCTAATTTGAACAAAATAATGTTTTGGTGATGTAGAATAATTATTTTAACGATTTAATATTTACAATTTATTTATGTGTAACAAAAACATAAGCGTAGATGGGATGGTGCACAATGGTTTATTTTCCTTGCACCGAAGAGTAATTCCCATAGAGTTAATTACGTGGTCCACAAGATGATAATATCTAATGAGTTAGACTAAATTTAGAACATGCAAATTATATTTGATTTCCATTTCATAGGTGTTTGAGATATAAACGAAATTGAATAAAGTATTACCAGCAAAATAATTTATTTTGTTTAGAGTGTGTAATCATTGTATATTGACTAAAATATAGGTGCTTCCTAATTGTATATTATCATTCTTCCGTAAACATATGTACACAATTACAACAACAAAAAACAATTTTCATCTTTAATTTTCTAGAGAAAACATGATTCGTATTATTTGTATGGTAGGGATTGTTGTGTGAGGATTTGTATGTGTGTGTGCATGTGTTTATGTGTGTTTGTGTGTGTGTGCATGTGTGTGTGTGTGTGTGTGTGTGTGTGTGTGTGTGTGTGTGTGTGTGTGTGTGTTCACACAAACATACACAGACACGTACGCACGCACGAACACACACGCACACGCACACACATACAAAAACGTGTGTGTGTGTGTGTGTGTGTGTGTTGAATCCACAATAATAAATGACAGTGCCACATCCGGCGCTTATGAGTATGTCCATGAACAATGGGTTAAAATAATAATGACAGTATTACTATTAGAACAGGCATTATTTCGTTAAACTGCATTACCTGCAACTATACAGCATGTAGGATTTATCGGATAAATCTCAAGGGGGTACCTGCCCATATACGCTGTTACAATTATTAAATACACGGTCCTCATTTTTGCTACAACCATATGATATCAAGTTGATACACTAAGTATATTTTTAAAAAGAACAATGAATTTGAAAGTCTTTAGATTATTTTGAGATATAATTCCCGATCATGCATTGCGCTGGTGTGGTTGTGGGTTATATCCGGCCGCGGCACTAGTCCGGGCAGTGCAATGTAGGGAGATAATATTCCTAATGACATGTATATATTTACGGGAAATGTATTTATTGTTTAATGTATCTTTCCGTTTCTCTGACTCTTTGTTCCGTTAAATCTACAATATGTCAATGTACTAAGTAATAGTGACAGTACTCAGGTTACGCTTAAAAGAGGTGGGGTGGAATTTCCAAAAAGGGGGGCAGCATGTACAACAACAAAAAATAGCGCCAAGTATTGCGCTTTTTCGCCATAAAGACGGAGCTTTTGACCCCCAATATGCATATTTACGTTTCCCTTTATTTCCCCTCCCAATATAAGGAGGGGTAAATTGAGGTATATGGGGAGGGAGAGGAGGCAACATTTCCCAGAAAGGGGGCACAGCACGACCAAAAACAAGTAATGGAGTAAAAAAAAAAAATTTGTGGGCAAGGGGGGGGGGGGGGGGGTGCTCATTTATTGCCCCTAGTCCATGAGAGTTCTTTGCCCCCAAGCCGTCTGCCCCAAGTCGTGAGATAAAAAATTACTCAAAGTGCCATAATTATGTGGGGGCTCTCACTGGATCCACCTCTTCAGGGAATTGTTGCCACCTATTTTGCAGGTATCTCACGACTTGGGGCAGACGGCTTAGGGGCAAATAAGTCTCATGGACTGGGGGCAAAAGATGAGCACCCCCCCCCCCCCCATAACCCCCTTGCCCCATACTAGTACTATTCTATTCTACGACGTCACTGTGTAGTACCCGCAGTCTGAACTGGATATGAAGATTAGAGCGCGAAATGAGTCACTTTCAGAAAGCTTCCGGTCATATTTATGTACTCTCTACAAAGTAACGAGAAGCGCACAACTTGAATTTGAGTTGAAGTTTGAACATTGCTGTCGGGAAAACTTTCAAGAAAAACAGCTGACCTACGAGTTAGCCTGCTAATTCTGGATTTATGAATACTATCATTCGATAATTTTTAATTTCTCTCACTTCTACGAAGTTTCATCAACGATTGACTGTGAAAAGAAGCGGCGATTTACAAAGGTAAGCGATATTTGATTTTCTTTGAGGACTGAAGTTTCATACGTCTTTTACATGGGTGCCATTGTAAGGAACAGTTATGCCCCTGAAACCGACAAAAAAGAAAGTATATGGGACTGAAGCCAAACTTAATGTAATAATTGCATATATATGTAATTGTAATATTTGTAGAACAAAATGTTAAATAGACACCGTGAGAAAACTTCTAACATGTTGTTCAATTTAACGTATAGTTCTACTTACGACTAAACCGACTCAGAGCTACCTCTTTACCTCTCAATTATTATTATTATTATTATGATTATATGTATATGTGCATATATACTAGTTATGAAGATATCCTCGTAATATTAATTTATCAGGAAGAACCAAGTTGTGTTTACATTTTTCGTTGCTTTGATGTGTGTTTATTGTAATAAGTCTACTGAAATCATAAACGATCATTCCCAAGTCTACAATGGAATATTTTGTTTTCTTCAAATTTTGAATGGTTTCTGTTTGGATCATTTCCAATATATAATTATGCCGATATTCATCTGATTAATATCACTTACGAGTTACGAACGTCCTTGGCTGGAATTCACAAAGGATGTTAAAGGGATCTAGTAACATTGTCAAAGTCCTCGAAACTTACTTCGAACTCTACCGGTTCTCAAATGCCTCATTTTATATGTACAACCAATAGAAGCATGGAACAGCTTTGGGTTTTCCAAATTTCTATTCAAGTATACAGGTATGAATGATTGAAGTGTTCGGATTTATAACTACTGGATAGTTAAAACTGTGTAGAAAGTCAGTTATTGCAATGATGAGTTAGCGAATATCACTTGCATTTTCACTCTGTACTCGGCCATATATAACATCCATTTAAAGTGAAATGTTCACACATTACTTAGTGGACATATCAGATCACAACGATATACATTTTATTAACCGTTCAACACTTTTTGTACTTGTCAACAAAGTTACTAGATCCCTTTCATGTAGACCGTGCTCTAAATTATATTTAAAACTACAAAGCGCCATTTTCAAGTATTACTTTGTAACAATCATTGAGCTGCACATTTGCTTAGGCCGCCAAATAAAGGTTTATGTTTTGCGAATATTAATTTGTATTTGCCATGGTACCACTGATTAACAAGCACCAACGATTATATCATTAGAAATAAGCAAATGTGTTTTCCACTTTCTTATTGTATACAATCGGCACTACATAGTTATTTATACTGTAATATACGGAAACCGCCTTTTAGAATCTAACCCTTTCCCCCCCAATTTCGTTTTTCAACATTTCGCAGTTACTATGACTGGACGACGGGCATTGTTATGCATAATTTCGTTCTTCCTCACCACTTTGCTGATTTCCGGGGCATGGATTATAAACAGTATGACAGGGGACAGTTTTCCAAGAGATTTGGTCCAGTTTCTAAAGGTATATACTCTTCCTTTTCAATCATTTATGATTATTCTTTGCAATTATATATATATATAGCATAATATCTATATAATATGTGAGACTATTGTTTTAGAAATATACCCGGGTTATACTATATGGCCCTGGTTCGAACCCTGCACACTAAGAAGAAAAAAGGGTGGACCCAAACTACGCAACGGTCACCTTTAACCTGAAGGTGCAACTTTTGTTATTGATATAATTGTGCAGCCAGTGTGGCAGAAAAAGGTGCAAAAGTGACCCTTTTTTATTAGTGTGTGGCTGCGTCTATCTGATGGTGACGATAAAGGGCGGTCTCAGACGTAAATAATCATAATTTGTTGATCGAATGCGTCTGTAAAAAAGAAATAAGCATCATCAACAACAACAACTACATACATTCAGGGTTGTTCGGGGCAAATAAGTATAATTATATCCCCGCCAAATTTGTTATTAAAAGAGCCCTAGCTGGGCCCCTTTGCGGAAAAAGTTGCAATCGATCGTAAAGTAGCCATTAATTGCCAGTCAGACATAGTGCATAATATTTGAACCAATCAGATTTGCGCATTCAGTCACATGATATGACTTGCAACTATATATAATGCAACGTTGCAACTTTGCAATCGAATGTAACTCTTTCTGCAACGGGGCCCCGCATAGTCAGATTTCACACAGTCAGTTCAATATAAAATGAGTTCATTGATGCACATTCAGGACCCCGTTGCAGAAAGAGGTATACACTCGATTGTAAAGTTGCAATTAATCGCAAGTCAGAAATTATGCACATTTGAAACAATCAGATAATTGCGTATTCAGTCACATGATCTGAGTAGCAATTAGTTCAATTCAATTTCAATTTTAATGTATTCTTGCTTCCAACAAAACAAATGAATTATAATAATTTACAAAAAATAGAGATCTATATATTGGAAACAAGAGGTAGTTGCAACTTTGCAATCGATTGTAACTCTTTCTGCAAGGGGGCCTTGGTCACATTGCATACAGTTTGATTATATACCGGGCATGTGGCTCAGTGGTAGAGCGTTCGTCTTATACAGTTCAATACAAAATTAGTTCAAGAATGCAAGTTCTGGAAGTAGCCATTGAAACAAATAAATTGCACTTCCCCTGTATTATAAGAGCATATTGCTGAACAAAGATAGTATCACATTACGTTCGGGCAGGAAATCGAAGAAGAAACAAAGAATAGGCATTATCAATTATAAGGATTTAGCGCGCAGGAAGTTGTCACTTTGGGGGCATTTTCCTATAATCCTATATACTTGCGCAATGCTGGTGTCGCACCGAACTTTTGTATGTTGTGTACAAAAGATAATTTGAAATACGTCGTCAAATTTCGCCATTGTTTTAACTAACAATTTAAAAATGCAAGTTATTTTGCCTTTTTTCTGATACCCATGTTTATTTGGTTGAATCATTTTGAAAGGGATAGACCGACAGAACTGACATACAAGTGATAGTTGAGTTTTGGTAAAGAGAGTACAGTTGTGCTCAAACTGAATTTTAGTAACCAAAACCTGCACCATTACATTAAAAACTAATATTTTTATCTCCACCATGCCTGAAATTAATACAAAATTATAAGTAAAACGCCTGTTATCATTTTAAAAAGAGCCGTTAATATTCAAGAGGGCGCTTTCTGAAAAATCATTGGTATCAACCATTTTAAATAAAATATTGTGCATGTGAAGTTTTGTTGAAATAATGTTTAGAAAGAATGATCAACAACTATTTGAAATCAACAACTATTTGAAAACCTCTTTTGTAGATTTTTAAAAAGAGGAAGCATTTAAAAAAAAAATTAACGGCGGGTTCAAAATTATCGAACAATTGTGGAGCCCCACATGTATTACAAATGGTTATGTTTATTGATATTTCAGCCATTTCTGAACCGATTTTGATCAAATCAAGTTTATTCTGTCATTAAAATTGTATGCTCTTTCGGATTTGACACTCAGTTTTTCATTATCTCACACAAAAATATTTCGTGCAGCGCCCTCTATACCAAAACTGAACTACCCCTTTTACAAACACAAGACGTCTTATTCTTGATCATTACATATCAGTAACACTCGTCTTTATTTACCGGTATGGTTTATTCATCCGCTCATTAATTAAGTAATGTATTTTTGTATTTATGTAGTTAATTAATATATTCATTTATTTTACAATCGTTTAATTAGTCATGTATGTAAACATTTTCTTCAGGAAAGTAGATGAAAGCATTCGAAAAATATCGTACATTCTCATACAAAATACAGAAGAAATACGTGAAGAGAAAAATATGCAATAAGTAAGAATAAAAAAGAAAAGATTAACAAGATTGATTTGTTGATTGATTGATTGATTGATCGATCGATTGATTGATTTGTGTATTCATTTATGTATTTATTTATCTATTTATTCATTTATTGAAGAATTTATTTATCGATTCATTCATTTTTAAAGTGTTGTTCAAACTCTCCTATGTTCTTCTGATCCTCCAACCGTAGAAGACCCCGAGGCCTATCAACTACACCAAGGCGGAAGGAAGGAGACATGTCGTCTGCTATGGATCGGGAGAAGATAACAGGAGGATGGGATATTCCATCGAAAAATTGCCAGCGCTCGGCCCGCCGGAAAATGCGCCGTGGTCAAGCTCTCTGGACATGACGAGCGGAAAGTATAGCAATTTTTTCATCCCGAACGCGAAACCGTCGTATGACGTCTGTGACCAACTAATCGTCGTGATTGAGGCGCGGGACGGCCGCGGCGAACTGAAGCGTTACGGCGGCGACTACTTCCGCGCCAAGATCTTCACGCAGACCAGAAATTTCACCGCCAGTGCGGCGACCGACGGAGAGATAGTGGATCTGCGGAACGGAACGTACGCGGCGTATTTCACGCTGAAGTGGGCGGGGCCTGTCACGGTGCGAGTGACGCTGATACATCCCAGCGAAGCGGTCGGCGTGATTCGACGCTTCCGTGAGGCGGCTCCGGCGCGGTACGCGTACCGCGGAAAGTTCGTCTCACAGGACAAGGCGCATCGAGAAGAGACATTCTGCAACCTTGCACTCCCGCCTTCCAAGGTAAGAAAACATTGCACATGTCGATTATTTAAATTGCAACGGATGAGAAATCAAGATTTTAGATAATATATGAAGAAGAAAACAATTATAATAAAATTATGGTACCATCATATTACACAAAATACTGTCTTTTAGATTTAAAAAAAATCTTTATCATTGTATATCAAGGTATATTTTTAAAGATATGAATAAAGAGTACCAACATTTTGTATTATTATTTGCATCGTTTTTCAGCAGGTTTAATCGCAATAATCTCGAATTGGTAAAATTGTTTTATCGGTTGTTCAAATTCTCTCACTGTTTATCATCGTTTGCTGTTCGTTATATTAATTATAAATTATCGAGCTCTATAGGTGCCAGTATTTCTAAAAGAAAATAATGTCTACTATCAATATCCATGTTACGATTGCAGCAAACTTTACAAACCTAGATCGCCTTCCATACCCCCTACCCTCTCCCCCTCCCATTCCTTGGCTGCATAGTTCCTTTACATTTGACAAATGAAATACATAACTAATGGTGAATATCCTTGTCCATTCTTAGATATTATGTTTTTGAAATGAAATTTAATAGAATAAATTTCCTTTTAAAAACAAGGCGCGGTGGGGGTATGGTGTTATTTTTTCTCATTTCTTTCTTTTTTATATTAATACATAATCAAAAGGTGTTTAACTAATTGTTTCCCATGTTCTCCACCCTCATTCCTTCGACTGTAAATCTCATCCAGAAAGAGGTGTGCAACTTTACAGATGAATCGAGCGGCTCCCCGTGGTTCTGCTACCGGCCAGGGTCGGCGTATCTCACCTGTGATGACTGGGTCGAACACCGCTGCGACACGGGGACGGCCAAACAGTTGCTGGTACCCGAGCTAACCGAATTGCAGAAGCAAACCTTGACGTGAGTACAGTTGTTTCAAATGTCTTCGTTAATGAGTGGTTCTTTGAAAGCCCTTGTCACATTAGAATCTGCTATGCAAGAAGGGTGGGTGTTGGCGGGGAGGGGGGGGGGGGGGGGGCGGGAGTTGCTGGTACAATAAGGTAATTGATGTATACTATTATACTGTTATGTTGTTAAATGGCGGTGGAGGGTATAGCACGGAATATTACATCACGATGGATTTTAAATGCTATTGAGGGAACCCGAGACGAAGTCGAGGGACTTATTTTCTTCACGAAATAGCATTTGAAATCCCGAGGGTAGGAATATTCCGTGATTTTCCTCGACAACAAATTGAACAACTGTTTTATCATCTGACTGTGAAACACAGGGGTGTAATATTGCCATTGTATATCGAAAAATATTACACCGCAGCGGCATGTACTGTATTTACTAAGTCATGTGATAAACCATCTTATAATTTTCGCCTGCGGGCTGACCCTTTTTCAAGCTCTCCGAGCTTTGCGGGCATTCCGTATTTAATACGTATCGTATGTTTACATTTACTGCAACTTTCATATTACATGACTTACATATATCTCATCTTAAATAAATCTGAAATTTAAACGAATAAAAAAATAAAAGATGTTCGACGTAGAAACCCAGGTCCACTGTCGCAAATGAATCGAATAACGAATATACCGAACAAAACATGTACATCAAAGCAGCAATGACTTTAACTTATTTGATTTTCCATTTTGGGTTATTTTATTTCTATGATCTTATTATGTTTTGGTTTTGTTTTTGTATTTTATGAGTTAAGGAAATAAAATTATTGAAATAAATTAAATTAAAATAATATATCACCAGATAGCGTAGACGGACGCCCCACGGAAAGCCAAATTATCAATCCGTTCGTATGCGTGTCTTGTTCCGCGAATGCGTTCTTGTCAGGACGGTGATGTACGTTGTTCTATCCGGCGGAATGTTTTATGCATGAAGCTATAGAGGCTACTCTCACCACCGGATAATTTGATTTCGCATATTTTATATCCGCCGGGCATCGTTTAGTACGCTATCCGGTGATATGATGATATGTGACAACACCATAAAGTTATTGCCATATATCACCGGATAGCGTTAAGGCCTGGTCACATATCACCGGATAGCGTAAAAGGATGCCCCACGAATATACAATTTGCGAAATCAAATTATCCGGTGGTGAACGTCGTCTCCATTGCTTCATGCACAAAACATTCCGCCAGATAGAACAACGTACATCGCCTGAGAAGGAACGGACCAGAAACGCATACGAACGGATTTAAAATTGTACTCTTTGTCGGGCATCCGTTTACGCTATCCGGTGATATGTGACCGGGCCTTAACGGACGCGCGACGGAGAGCAACATTTTCAAACCGTTCGTCTCATTTCGTATGCGTTTCTTGCCCGTTTCTTGTTCGGCTAATGCGTTCCTTCAACTTCCTTGTCATGCGATGTCTGTTGTTCTATCGGCGGAATGTTTTGTGCATGAAGCCATGGAGGCAATAAGCGAAATTTGTAGAAGCAAGAGTCATGGAAATTCTAACTTTAGGGATTCACTCATTATGATAGGTTCTAGGACTACTACCCCCTGGACAACCACCCCCCGGACGATTACCCCCGGACAACTACCCCCCTAGGACAATTACCCCCCGGACAACTACCACCCGGACAATTACCCCCCTAGGACAATTACCCCCCAAGACAATTACCCCCCAAGACAACTACCCCCCAAGACAACTACCCCCAAGACAATTACCCCCCAAGACAATTACCCCCCAAGACAATTACCCCCCAAGACAATTACCCCCCAAGACAATTACCCCCCAAGACAATTACCCCCCAAGACAATTACCCCCAAGACAACTACCCCCCGGACAACTACCCCCCGGACAACTACCCCCCGGACAACTACCCCCCGGACAACTACCCCCCGGACAACTACCCCCGGACAATTACCCCCCGGATAATTACCCCCCGGACGATTACCCCCAGAAAATCACCCCCTGGTCGATAACCCCCCGGACAACTACCCCCCGGAATATTACCCCCCACCCCCAGACAATTACCCCCCCCCCCCCCTCCCACAAAAGACAATTACCCCCCAAGACAACCACCACAAGACAAAATATGTGACCGCTCGGGTAGCCTGGATTTTTCAAGGAGGTGGGTTTGGGATTTGGAGGTGCGTATTTTCAAAAACGGGACCAAGGCCACTGGTTGAGTCGTGTAAGTGTGAGTGTTGGGGGGGGGGGGGGGGTCCGTCGCTGATTTAGACCACTGTTTTAGTTTTGTAAGCAGGGAGTTGGGATCGTCAAATGTCAAATGGACCGATCGCTGCCCGAGAACTATAACAAGTGGACCTTTCTGAATGGGGGGTACGCACCCAACGCACCCCCATGCTATGGGACTGCCAATTCACGAATATACTGCAGACATCGAACGATATCCCAATCCGAAATGTAGGTAAAAAGATTGTGCGGCATCCGGTGGCGGTGCATTTGTGACCTAGGCATATCACATGTTCTATATGTTTTTCGGCCAATTTCGTAAGCTTTTCATTCGTTTCAATAAGCGTGTCATTCAATTTCACGAGATTGAGCTGAAGGCTTGCAATTTTGGTTCAAAATTGCATTATGTTCATACGATTTAGCTCTTCGATCAAGTGATTTACCACTTTTAGCATGCAATAAAAAAAAAACACGCTATTTGCATTCAATCGCGCCAACGGATTTCCCGGAGGGCGGTATTACGTAATCACGAATTTACTCGAAATTGAAATACGTTTTAAATCGAATGCAAACAAAATGTTTCCGAATGATCAATATATGAATTCTAACGATAAAAAACGACTTTGAACTACTAAATACAACTGCGGTAACAAAATTGGCGAAATTGAATGCCCACAATGCACCCGGGGGACGGGAAGGGGGGACATGCCTACCCCCATACATTTGAAAGTGGAGGTGATTGTCCCTCCCACTTTTTTAATATGCATACATTATGTATGTTTGATTCCATAGCTTGAACTACGTATCATATAATATTACTGTCTAGGATATGCACCAAATCGCTCCACTACCTAATTATCCGGGGGGTAGTTGTCTTAGGGGCTAATATTCCGGGGGGTAGTTGTCCGGGGGGTAGTTGTCCGGGGGGTAGTTGTCCGGGGGGGTAATTGTCCGGGGGGTAGTTGTCCGGGGGGTAATTGTCCGGGGGGTAGTTGTCCGGGTGGTAGTTGTCCGGGGGTAGTTGTCTTGGGGGGTAGTTGTCTTGGGGGGTAATTGTCTTGGGGGGTAATTGTCTTGGGGGGTAATTGTCTTGGTGGTAGTTGTCCGGGGGGTAATTGTCCTAGGGGGGTAGTTGTCCGGGGGGTAATCGTCCGGGGGGTGGTTGTCCAGGGGGTAGTAGTCCGGACACGATTATGATAATATAATTAAATGTTCCATGAGCAGTCGTCCATTATAGAACAAGCGATTAAAGAAATATCATAAGAAAATATTTATCACATTGAAAGAAAATATCAACAAAAAGCGAGAAAAAAAACGGGGAATTCCACAGTGTTGTTTGATCGTCACTTACATTATCATGATTATTGGACGTATGGCCACAAACATATCTAGAGCCTCTGCCAAATTAATACGAATCGGAAGTTTGTCTAAAATCGACAATCGGTCGCTTCCTTTGCCGGGGCCTTTCAAGCAGATTTGCGTGACCTCCCAGTATTAATATTAAACATTATTATTTGAAGCAATGATCAGAGCATTGTGAATTATGTGACTTGTGAGTGTTTGCGATGCGCAAAATCGGTAGTATGTAGTGTTTTTTTTCTTTCTCACTCTTCTTTTTATTCTGTATCCAGCCCAAAGCGAGATCTATCGAGCACGATGGGAACGGTGGACGTTGTGGATAACGTCGACGTCACTCCGCGGTTGACGGTTGACGATCTCCCGACCTGCTCTCCTGGAAACGACGTCCGGAAAGCCGACCGATATGGATACTACTCCGACAACGTGTGGATCTCATCGCACTGCAAGATAGCTCACTTTGATCTTAAAGACATGCGGACGTGTTTAGCGAACAGGAAGGTTTATTTCTTGGGAGATTCCACCATCCGTCAGCTCTTCGAGTTCTACTTGAAAAGCATGGCGCCCGATCTAAGGAAGAATTCGTCCGACTGGGAACCAAAGTGGCACGTCGGTCCGACCCACGCCGTAGACACCGAGCGCAACACCAGTATGACGTACCGCTTCCACGGGATTCCAATCGGGCGGAACGCGTGGGCGTTGATGAAGGATGTCGATTACATCGCCAATGTCATTGACACGATCAACAACGGAGGCAGCGACCAAACTAACGCGCAGACGACCGTCGTTATCTCGCTGTGGGCGCATTTCACGCAACAACCAGAGCACTTCTACGCGCAACGCGTGCGCGTTATCATGAACGCAATTGCGCGTCTTCGCGCGCGCAGTCCGTCGACTCTCGTCGTGTTTAAGAGCGCGAATACGCGCGAGTTTTACGACATCACGCAGAGGATATATCACTCGGACTGGTTCGCTAGGCGCCTGGACCAGATTTTGAGAGGCAAAGCACTTCGGGACCAGAATGTGGCCTTTATTGATGCGTGGGATATGTCGAGCGCACAACTGGTGGAAGACAATGTTCACCCCGGCGGACCTCATGTGGAAAACCTCAGTAATCAACTATTGACATTAATGTGCCGCCAAGACGGTCTTTCAATCACTAGATGATGATAGAGATTAGCTGACATGCTATATTTATTTGCAATGTCATACAATTAGTTACGGTCTACTTCTGTTGCAAAGCACTATATTTTTAGTATAAGATTTAAATTGAGGTATTTTCGTTTATAGCTGCTGAAATATAAACATAATAAAACAATTATAAAAACGTAATTTTATTCCTAATTTCAAATATTTACCTTGATCTATGTGCGAAGTATTTCATTATCATTTTGCGAAGTTTGTACAAATTATTATTCAATAGGCAAGATAGGGGCCTAACCATTTTTCTTGCATTTTATAATAATGAAGAATATCGTTACGATATTCTTTTCATTATTATTATTTTGGCTATGCAATATACATGTATCAGCAATTATGCAGTTGTACACAATACCATGAGGCTGAAACTGTAATAATTTATTATGCGGGGTTGTTCACAATCTGTTCATATTATTATTTGCTTAATTAAACTAACTTAGAGATCCATCTTCATTGTTTATGTGTTATGTGCAGTCACGGAGATCGATCTGTCGCTAAATTAAAAAAATAGACCAGCTCGAAAAATCACATTATGTTGTACTATTGGGAGCTCCGTATCATTCGAGTTTTTGGTTTGAATAGTATAATTTGTAATTATTAAAAGTTATCAGTTTAGTGCTTTAAAACAATAATCTACAAGTAAACTAATTTGCACTTGTAGCAAAATATATTGTAAGGCATGTTCATTCATATATGTTAATACAATATTGAGCAATACGTTTGTATATGGACTGTACATATATGTAAATGTTCACCTTATCACCCTGCTTATGTGCAATCACAAAGGAGGTTTATTTGCCGCTTATTGGATATCTCACTTTGAAGTTGAATACTTAATTTTAATTTCTTCGCCACATATTTCAAATTGTTCCAGATAAGTATTATTAATTTGAAGGTACATCATATCATAATGTCCAGTACAGTGCTTTGCAAACATGTAGCCAAAGTGATACGTTGTAATAACTTGAGAATAAATGCAATATTTCTGTGCAATGTAATGACCAAGTGCAATGTAATGACCAAGTGCAATGTTCAAGGTGGACAAATCCTTATACTGCCTTGTTTTTTGTTTGTTTTTTACATGAAATAATGACTCTCACTTCGTTGACCACGTTCGTTAAATTCATTATACATGTATCTTAAGTTTTAGAAGATATTTCTACACAACAAAGGTGCGTTGGGAATTGAAAGTGTGACTATGTTCCCGTTGCAGAAAGAGATAAAAATCGATTCAAATGAATTGATCATGTGTTCTAAATGCGTAAATCTGATTGCTTGAAGTGCGCAAATTTTCTTAACTTACAACTAATTTTAACTTACAATCGATTGTATCTCTTTCTACAACGGGGCCCAGATGGTTATTAAAGCTTACACTCTTAGAAATATTGGGTAAAGCTTGGATCCATAAGCGCCCTCATTGATGGGTAAACCAAAACTGGGCATTTCTTTGCCCAACTGCATAATATTTTGCCCAATTATTGCTCATTCTTACCCAATTCCTGTTCATTTTGGGGTAAGAATGAGCAATAATTGGGCAAAATATTAGGCAGTTCGGCATAGAAATGCCCAGTTTTGGTTTACCCATCAATGAGGGCACTTATGGATCCAAGCTTTACCCAATATTTTTAAGAGTGTAGAGTATACTCTTTCATACTACATGTGTAAACAAAAGTCTGAACACATTCTGGTCAACTTTTTGTGGCTTTTGCGCTGGGTGGTTACATAATATAGAGAAAATTGAGAGGCAATGTGAAATATTGTGAGAAATAATCTCCTTCTCTCCCTCTCTCTCTTCATCTCCAACCACCCATATAATGACCGCCTGTCTACAAAGTGTACTTTGGGGGAATGTTCTTCTCATTTCTAATATTAAGCTATAGTAATATATGTGTAAAATGGGATCAACTTGATCCCTGTTTGGTTTTCTGTTATATTTTAGCTTTATTTAATTTATGTATTATCGTGTGTATTATGTGCTTAGTTGTATTTATTATTATATGTTATATTGTGCTAAATTGTATTTTCTTCAATACCCTTTGACAGGCTGACATTATAAATAAAACATTGAACATTGAACATTGGACTCCTTGTAATTCCCTTGAGAGCAGTTCACATGTAACTTAACCTGTCTACAGAGACCACCTGCTCATAAAGACCACATCGTTGGGTGAGAGTGATAAGGGCGTTAAGTCACTTTTGGGCCAATTTGAGTTATGTATATCATCTTGTAGATCGGAGCTTTCTCTATAAGTGATACCACATTGTCAAATAATAACTATTTCAAATTTGTTGAATATTGATCAAACAATAAAGAGAGCCCCAATGGTATAGTATACAGGGCTCACAAATTTTAAACATGATTATCCTCAATTACAAAAAGTGACTCAGTGCCCTTATCTTTCTCAACCAACGACATGTTCTGTCTCCTTTGGATTTGCAGTGCCTTTGTAGACAGGGTTGACTGTATCATATGGCTTTGTAGATATATTCCGTCCCTATTATCCTTTAAAATCCTTTTGAAATCATATCCCTTCCAAGTCGCGTTTGTTCAATATGTTTACCTGTATGTCAAAGTTTGTTTCTTTATATTTATACACACATGTTTGTTGGTTATAGTTATGTTCACATGTTCATGTTTTTCTTGCTGTGTGTTGATAATTCAATCAATTACGCCTTGAACATTTGGAAAAGATGGAATCGGAGCATTATAGGCTTTCCACATTAAATTATTATTAAGACAATCTCACTCGGTAGCATGACGCGTGAGACCAACAGAGACAATAATACTGACAATAGTACAAAATCAACATGAGAATTGGTTAAAAGTTGTGATAGTAACAATTATTTTATTCATTATCTTTACAACAAGAATTTAACAATACCATATTAATTGTGAATGAATGAATGAATGAATGAATGGAAATGGGAATTATATGTTCACATTTAGTTTCACAAGGCTTCGTTGAATGGGTATAGATAAAACTGCTTAAGGATCGGTCACATATCACCGGATAGCGTAAACGGATGCACGACGAATCTGCGAAATCAAATTTTCTGGGGGTGAAAGTCCTCTTCATTGCTTCATGCACAAAACATTCTACCGGACAGAACAACGTACATCGCCTGACAATGAACGGACAACAGACGCAACGAACGGAGTCGAACGGATTTTAATTTTTACTCTCCGTTGGGCATCCATTTACGCTATCCGGTAATATGTGACCGGGTCTTTATGAATAAGATCTCCCCTGAATTGTCAAGTTTTAACCAATTATCACTATCACGATTTAATTGTAGACATACCAATTAAAAGACTATACAGTTATACGTATATGACCCCGTTGCGGAAAGATTTGCAGTCGATTGTAAATTTGCAACTATTTTTGCAAGTCAGAATTTTTCAATCAGATTTACGCATTTAGTCACATGATCTAACTTGCAATCAATTGCAAGTTTACGATCGATTGCATCTTGTCCTGCAGTGTATATGTTATATTGATAGCATGGTTTACTTGGACTCAGGTAGTTAAAACTATAGTACAACGTTGAACGCTCATAATAAGAGACAATGCGCTTACAAAAGGCTATTCGGCTGATTTTTTTTCTCTTGCTTAACCATTGTACTACATAACAATGGCAATATGTTCAATTTTACATTTTCAGAAATGTTTTTTCTTATTAATAATACAAAACAAAAACAACTTCCTGGGTCTTGGGTTCGAATCCCGGGGGAAACCCTATTTTAAATAAAGAATATACAATTTTTTAAAAATGTCATATAGGCATATAGGAGGCGGGAGCTGGGGAAATGTCATATTCGGGGGGAATCATGTCATATTCGGGCAAAATCATATCATATTTGGGCAAAATCATGTTACATTCGAGCAGTGGCATGTTATTTTCGGGCAAAATCGTCTCATATTCGGACTAAACAATTGAAAACATGTAATCAAAGAGGCGATGACCTATTTTTTCTTCTTCTTGTCAGGTGAAATTTCGAAAATTCGGGCAAAAGACCTCAGCTCCCCTCTCTTAAATCACATTGTGGGTTCCACTTAAGAAGTGCCTAAGCCCCCCCCCCCCCCCCCCCCCCACTCCCACCCCACCCTAACCCACACATCCTCGCCTCAATTATTCCTCTTCGCATCATAGAAATCAAGACATTGGCAAAAGGACAGCATATAAAAGAAGATGAATTAGTCATTATGATTACGAAGACGAAGACCACCAGACAGATGATGACAATTCAAATGGCGGCGATGACGACGATGACGAAGACGACGACGATGAGAGCGATGGCGATGACTGTATTGATGACGGTGCTCTCTTGTTCCGATGATATCCTCCCGCAGATGAACACCGTCAGTACTGATTCGTCTCCATCGCGGCTTGGATACCTGTAACGTAAATGTGGAAACAATTATATTGCAATCAATATAACAATTATTCCATCTTGAAATAAAAGTTAATGAAAACATCTAAATTTTTCCATAACCATGACTGTGCTGTATGGATACATCAATTTAAAGGGGATCTAGTAACTTTGTTAACATTGTACAAAAAGTGATGAATGGCTGATACCATGTATACTGTTGTGATCTGATATGTCCACTGTGTAATGAGTGACAATTTTATGTTCAATTTGATAGAATTTTGCCGAGTATTGAGCAAAATTCGAGGTGATATTCGCTAACTCGTTGCTCTGACTTTGTACACAGTTATAACTTTCCAGTGATAATTAAAAACCCGAACACTCCAATCGTAAATATCTTTTTACGAAAGGGAAATTCTAAAAAAAACACATTCCATGCTTCTATTGGTAATACGAATACAACATGGTATGAGAGAACAGTTTTAAGTACATTTTGTGGATTTAGACAATGTTCAATAGAGTAGGTGGGTGATACAAATTATTCGCTTTAATTATTTATTAATATTTACCAAACTGTATACCCTTTAAGAACTTGAAGAAAGCAGATTTCGATAATGAATTTGCACAGGAATATTGAAATTATTTACGTTGTTTGAGTCAAGAAAAAAGTATTCATGTTTATTTTAAATAACGCAGAAGCAAATTTCGGGCATACCGTAATAAAGAGCCTGGATATGTTCAATGTCCTTCTCGTTCAAATGCATGTCGATGTCGATGTCCAAACCGTCTTTGTCAGCTTGGAAGAACGGAAACATGATCGAATTGTTTTCACCAGAATGCATCAGACCGAGAGCGTGTCCGATCTGGTGTGCGATCACCGCTTGGTAGTCGGTACCTGTTGGAGTAAACAACGAAAAAAAAATATCAGTATTTTTCATCAAACTGCTTCATGTGACCAGCCCAGCACATATTAAAGGGACATTCCCTCTTTACCAAAAATTTCAAAATGCTTCAAATTTGGTACAGATCTGTATAATTCTTGTATTATGCTGCGTATGAAAATTTCATAGCCGTAGGTACCATCATTCATATCGATCACTGCTGTTTTTGCAGATCTCTCTCGTTGTGGCGCTATATATTATGGTGGTGGGCATCCACATTCATACCACATATAATATCAACAGCGAACGTAGAGGGAGCTAGACAGATTATTATGAGGTTCGGTTATTAAACCGTCGTCCAACATGTTATTAATCTATAGGTAAAAACAAAAATCATAAAAATTCAAAACTCCACCAAAATACATTGTCAAGTCCTAATCTTTTCAGAATAAATTTTAAAAATCATAATAGATCTATAATATTTGAGGTTAATATGGCAACTTATATTTTTTAATTATTTTTTGCTTGCAAAAGAGGGAATGCCCCTTTAAAGCTGCGTTTCCATTAGAGCAAATTTCCGCCGCGAACATTCGCACGGACGAATCAGTGTTATTCATATATTATTCATATATATTATTCATATTACATGGCGAATATTCGCAAAATAATTTTTTTAATCGCTCCTCAGAGCGATTTCTTCAATAATTCGATGCGAAAAGAAAATTCGCCGCCGAAATTCGCTCTAATGGAAACGCAGCTTGAGTCGCGGTTGTTGTGTGTGTTGTTGTTGTTTTTAAAAGCGTTCAACTCATTAGCTCTGACCACTATTAAACACGTCGTACGCTCACGTAATTTTATATCAGGGGCAAGGGCGGGGATATTATCCTAATACAAATTATTGTCCTCACCTCCTGTGCGCCCTGAAAATAAATAAAAGAAATAACATAACAACAGGGCCCCGTTTCATAAAACGTTTGCAATTGTCAATATTGTCGTAAGTGTCCAATAGTGTTGTAACTATTAGGTCAACAGCCATTCAGCATGGAGCCATTGCAGCTGTTGCCATGGTAATTACAATAATTGGACACTTACAACAATTTCAACACGTTTTATGAAACAGGGCACAGTTGTTGGTATTTTGATACAGAATGTGCACCTAACATTGTTCCCCCCTACCCGCAACTCCTCCGTTTTCTTTTACCACTTTAAGATCGTCTATATATGCCAATCTGTAAGAATTTTCTGATTATTCATAATTTGATCATTGTGACTGTAATAATTATATGTAAGTTATTTTGAATGCTTACCATTCGCCCTGCCGTCAGGTCGCTGGTCGAAATTCCAATCCTCGTCATCATCCATATGGATCTCGCCCGACAGAGGGAGGAAGGCGTGGCCGAGCGTACCCCCACGCCCTTCAAAGGCGATCCCGTCTCCGTGATCGCCCTGCACGTGGCGGATGTTGATGTCGGCCGCGATGTCCGAATCGTCGTCGACCTCGCATAGACTGAGGGGCGTGACTTCCATCCATAGCTACATAGGAAAGCAATATATAATAATGATTACTGTATTACGAATTAGAACAACCATGATAAAGAATAAAGAGTAAAGGAAGACAATTGGTCTCTTAATTTATTACGAAAACATAAAACCTTTTTATATACTGTTTGTGAAACCCGTCCAATATTCGTGCAAAATCGTGTTATTTTCAGAATAAACCATCAAAAACGTGTACATTTCGGGCATCTAGTAACTTTGTTGGCAAGTGTAAAAAGCGATGAGTGATTAATAAATTGATGTGTATTGGAGTGATCTGATATGTCCACAAAGTAAGTGTGAACATTTCACGTTAATTTTATGTTTTTTTTGCTGAGATATGAGCAAAAATGCAAAGTGGTATTCACTTCAACTCATTGTACTTACTTTTTACACGGCATGAAATTATCCCGTACACAATATCATATCTGAACACTTCAATCGTAAATATCTTTTGAACGAAATTGAAATTTGAGAAACCGAAACCGATCCCGTGCTTTTATTGTTAGATAACCACTAGAGTTCCAAGTAAGTTCTCAAGATTTTGACAATGTTACTAAGTCCCTTCTTCTTTTCTGTTTTGCTTGTCAGGTGAAAAGCGGGAAATACTAATTCCGACAAAATACATCACCCCCCCCCCCCTGAAAATAAAATGTGGCATGAGCCCCTACGCACATATTACTTGTTTAAAACCTTTAAAACGCTCGAATGCACTATCCAGTGTTTTTTACACTGTGGGTCCGCAGTGTGAAACAGTGCGTGCCGACTGTATTCCCACTGTGTTCTCTCCGATAGGGACATTTTATTCAATTTCAACACAATTTCTCTTTATCTTCATTAATGAAATAAGGATTGAAATGCTACAAACCAGTCAAGTTATCTAGATGAGTTTGATACATACAAATAGAGATATCTTAGCTTTACTTCCAAGAAAAAAAGAAAGAACATTTTTTCCTGCAATTCAGCGTAAGTGGGCCATTTCCCGTGCACTAGTATTTCATCATGCATGGTTTCAGAAAAGAAAAACGAACAAACAAACAAACCTCCATTGCACTTCTGACGATATCACGAAGACGACTGCTATCGGCAGAGCTCGGGTAATCGTCGATACGATAGTTGATGAGGTGCTTATTCCATCGCGCCCAGAACAAGGGATAATGCATGGCCACGATATCAGGAACACCGCAACGATTCGATACTATCAGAGCTCGTGTCTGATCGTCCATTTCACCTTCAGAAGAAGATACACATAATATAAACAATACATTGATATAGACAATTGAATATCATCGATACAATAATTCATCAGTATTATCTCAACCATGTCCCTGAACACTACTCAATTATATGTATCATAGCACTCGTTTGATCGTCCAGTTCTCCTATAAGTTACATAAAATTTGGATTCTAGATAGTTACGTAGCTTATTAATGTACTGATATCGCTAACTCATTTTTTATGGAAAGTGGATTTAGCTCCTTTTGGAACTGAGCTCTATTGAAATGATTCGATAATTAGGTAACAATTTATATATACATGTAACACATAATTATATAATATTCCATTCAATCAATAAACAATTCTGTCGATCAATTTATATTATCCGCTGTTGTTTCCTAACGTAAGCCATTATCATTGAGATCATACTATAATGCAAATATACAAAACAAACAACTATATTTTCAAATGTAAGTCAATGTGTAGCCGACCTTTCGAATCTAGCAGATCCTCCGTCTGCATAGTCTGGGCAATGAACGGACAAGGAAAGGAATGTAATGAAACATGGAACTATATACATAATGCTACGGTCACAAATGGTCCGATTTGGGCTACGGCGCCCGTACGATGCCACTTTTAGGTGAAATCTTGCGGGAATCTTGCGGCGCCCGCACGGGTGCCGTGGCTATCGTACGGTCGCCGTAGCATTTTTCCTCGCCGTACGATGTCAACAATTTGTTTAACGCGGAGTTAAAACAAAAAATGCATCGTACGATTTGTTACTTGCCGTAAGCCCGTAGACACATCGTAGAGAGCATCGCACTGGCATCACAAGGGCATCGCACGGGCACAGCACGGACATCGCAGTTTTTTTTTCGAATATCGTACGATTTTGAGACTGAATATTTGGCCACTCAAATCGTACGGGTACCGTGGAGTCACCGTAAGAGTATCGTAATGCACCCGTACGGGCACTTAGTTTGTGTTTACGGGGGCCGTGCGATTTATGTTTTATTTTAAGACAAAGGTCATCGTACGGGGCCCGGAGAATATGTGACTGCTTTTCTAAAATACCACAGACATCGTACGATATCACGATTTCCCAAAATCGTAGAAAATCCGCCGTAGGGAGAAAAATCGTACGGCGCCCGGACCATTTGTGACCGTAGCATTAAACAGGTGGCGAGAAGGTGGGAACAGGTACATACTATATACATAAACCTGAATATATAATTACCTGTTACGGGAAGACTGACGAATCTCTGAAAGTTGCTAATACCCCATCGCATGATGTCCTCAGTCACTCGCACCTCCATGGGAAGGTAGCCGTACTTTTGAAGATATGCCTAGAGAAATCACGGATATTTACGATCAAAAATGAGATGAAGGAAATATTGTTGAATAAGATGGTTTCCCCTTTCAAAGCGGTACGTGTAGTGTTGGTATTGGGTGTAAGATCCACATGTCATAACCTTGATGCTAGGTTGGCAGACTATTATTACAGACTATTATTCTAAAATAATGTAAAAATGCTCATTATTGTTATACTGATTATGATTTTTGTCAATTTTTACCAAGTCAGTGTCTGATAAATGATACTAGTTACTGCCCGTCATATACTATTGACCAATTATTCCCATTCTCTCGGCACCGCTCGGCACACAGCTGAATGCACACTAACAATGGCGCGCGGAATACTCGCGTGTTCAATGGTATGTAGGGCAGTAAGTCTCATTTATCAGACACTGACTTGGTAAAAATTGACAAAAATAGGAACCTGACATGGTCTCACTCAAAGCGCCCTAAAACAAAAATTACACGTTCAATATTCCTTTTCTTGGTATCGTTGTTCATTGGAAAGGACACCCTATCCGATAGACATGTTCATTTTGTTACTTTATTTTGGGAAGTGCCCCGTTCCGTTATTTCTGGGCCACCCTGTATAATTACAGAAGCATCAGTATTATGTTTTATCATCATACATTTCACATTCATCACCATCATCATCGTCATTATCAACATCCTTATCATCGCCACCATCATAATAATCGCCACCATCAACATCAACATCATCATCATCATCATCGTCATCATCATTATCACCATCATCACCATCGTCATCATCACCGTCATCACATCATTTATCATCCTTAATCATCATACTCCTCCTCGTCACCATCATCATCGCCTTCCCCACCACCATCAATACTATCATGCCCGTTTCATAAAACACTTGCAATAGTTGTATAAGTGTCCAATTATTGTAACTACCATGGCAACAGCTGAAATGCTCCATGCTGATTGGCTGTTGACCTAATAGTTACAACAATTGGACACTTACAACAATTGCAAGGTGTTTATGAAATTGTAATAATGTTTTATTAGCAACTTACATGTACTTCCCCTACTTCATCACCGGTCATTCCAAGCGTCGGTCCCGAATACGCCCCTACTCCATGGTCGCTCGCGGGAAAATATACGCCTCTTGTCCCGCGATGTCCAATCGGGAACGGAGTGCATGCGATGACACAACATAATAAAATCAAACAGACGACTTTTACTGTTGACGAATGCATCATTATGTGTTGTTTTTCTCTGAATTGTTGTCCTTTCCTCCGCTTTTTTCGATGAAAATGTAATATGTACTTGTCAAAATGACCCCTCTTGTAATAAATATAAGTTGAAGATTATAACGAGTTTGGAAGTTTGAGGTATCCCAAATCGATGTTGAAAATGATCTCAGTAAAATCGTAGCAATTATTTCTATTCACAAAACCTATTTGTTAATATTTCTGCGTTATGCGGACGTCAAATTTGTAGCAGTTTCCTCCAGGCCTGTCTATCGCACGAGTTGATTTTCAATTATGAACTCTGTCTATAATAATATGTCTTTTATACGGGACTTTCAAACCTCAGAACTACAAATTGCATTGTGGTTCTAAAAGCACTGTGTTGGGTTGATGGGTAGTACGTTGCTATATATTTAGCTTCAATAAAGTCATGGTAAGTTATTTCGAACGCGAACTTTCCTTGAATCATTTCTTTGGTTTTGTTCGTGAACTTATTGATAAATTAAGTTCCTCCTTTTCTCTAGTTCACGCTTAGCTTTGTATTGTACGTGAGCTTGCAAGATTAACTTCGTGTAGCATCCATTTAATGACGACAATATGAACATTCGCAAACAAAGGCAAGGTGACCGCCCCTTCAGCTAAAATGTAAGATTAAATCTTGTCATAATCCCGTTAATAAATAAATGAATAAACTTGTTGAAGCCGGATGTTCAGCTCAGTGATTTCGCGAACAAAAAGGCAAGTTGGTTTCCAGTTTCAAGGAGGCCTATATTAAGATTATACGATAGGTCTCATATTATCGACTAGTTCTCGGGTTTACTAAATTGGTTCAAGGCTTTCTCTTTTAAAAAGAACCACGCCTAGTTAAGAACTTGCTTTCTCTGCTGTGTCCCGCCGTTTGTACACCAATCACTATCATGCCTCCGTTGAATCTACTATGTTTGTATGATTATAATAGTGTCAAATTTGAAAGAGCATACAATTTGAATGACAGAATATGCTTTATTTGATCAAAATCGGTTGAGAAATGGCTACAATGTCCATAAACATAACCATTTGTAATAATTGTGGGGCCCCACAATTATTGTGGGCCCCCACAAGTATATAATCTTAATTGTGGGGCCCCACAATTATTCGATAATTTTAAACCCATGGTCATAATCTTTGTAGTACACAAGACACACTGACATTGCAGATCCCCCAAATTAGAACAAAAGTAACCCTGTGATCGATCATTTCTAGATTATGGAATAAGCTACCTGTGGGTATTAGGAAATCTCAAACATTAAAAAGCTTTAAATTAAAAGTAAAAACCTATTTGTTTCAAACATAGATTTAATTTTGTTTATGATTATGCTTTAAATTATATAGCATTGTGTAGTGAAATAGCATCTAGGAGCTCTAGAAGCGCAGTAGAATATATAAACATAGTTTCTGCGCTCTATAAATGATTTATTATTATTATTATTATTAACCAGTCGTTAAACAAATTTTGTAAATGCTTCTTCTTTTCAAAAATGTATAAAAGAGGTTTTTGAATAGTTGTTGATTATCTTCATTTCTAATCACTATTTCAACAAAACATCACACGCACAATATTTCATATAAAATGGTTTAAACCAATGACTTTTTAGATAGCGCCCTCTTGAGTTTGAACGGCTCTTTTTTAATGATAACAGGCTTTTTACTTAGTCGTTTGTAATTTTGAATTCCTGTCAAGCATGGTAGAGTTATAACTATTAGTTTGTAATGTAATGGTGCAGGTTTCGGTTACTAAAATTCAGTTTGACCAAAACTGTACTCTCTTTACCAGAACTCAACTATCCCTTTAAATGGTTGAAACCAATGACTTTTTAGATAGTGCCCTCTTGAGTTTTAACGGCTCTTTTTTAATGATAACAGGCTTTTTATTTAGTCATTTGTAATTTTCATTCCTTTCGAGCATGGTGGAGTTATAACTATTAGTTTGTAATGTAATTGTGCAGGTTTTGGTTACTAAAATTCAGTTTCACCAAAACTGTACTCTCTTTACCAAAACTCAACTATCCCTTTAAAAGGAACCAACACCTCCAAGTAATCCTTTGATATCAATAAAAGTGATTAATTTTATTCCACCAGTAACTGTAGAAATATGTGTGTCCCAAAATGTTATGATTTCAACTTTTTAATCATAACTACTGCGAAGAAACATTTATGGGTCTACAGAATAGACTAATTATTTTGTCATATAAGTATAATATATTGTGAAGAGGTGTTCTTGGTTTAGTGGTCAGAGCTCCGATCTTCGCACTAATCGGTCCAGGTTCGAATCATGGTCGCGTCTATCGGATGGTGGCGTAAATGACGGTCCCAGACGTAAATAATCATAATTGATTGAATGCGTCTGCAATAACCAAATAACCAACCAACCAACCTAAGTTCCTAATATAGTCTCCTCATGCAGATTGTATTCGCCATTATATAGATTTAAGAACAAGGATGTATACCCTCAAGCACGAGGATATAAACAGGCTATGAAAATGCAATTCTATACGTGTTCATTAATAATAATATAATGTACACTTGCAAGACGCTAATTATATCTGCACATTTAGTGCTGAATTTCAGGCCCGTATCCAGGGTGCGCGTTGGGTGCGTATGCACCTCACCCCCCCCCCCCCCCCCCCCCCCCCCCCACCCACCCCCCAATAAAAAAATAATAACAAAATTAAAAAAATTAATAAAAAGGAAAGGTCCACTTTTCATCGGTCTCGGCCATCGCTAACATCGGTCTTGGTCACGACCCACCCCCACCTCTAACTTAGACAAGTCGGTCTCGGCCACGATTAGTCTCGGGCCACTTTTGTAAATTACGCGCACCCCCCCCCCCCCCCCCCTTGAAAAAATGCTGGCTACGGGCCTGAATTTAGTGCTTTATTAATCGTTCGTTCGTGTCTCCTGTAGATTAATCTAGAATTCAAATTCAAATCTTAATCTGAAGGAACGGTTGCTACAACCGGCCGTGTCAAAACGACACGTTGCCAAGGGGTGTGGGATATACGACTCTTGTAGCGTGTACACACCAAAAAAGACCCCCCCCCCCCTCCCCCCCAACAAAAATAATAATAATAATAATAATAAATAAATAAATAAAATTAAATTAAAAAATAAAATTAAAAAAAAAATAAATAAGATACATGTATCGGAGGTGGTAAGTGATTTTAACTAAAAACAGTAATCAGGATCCATTTTCTTTTTTTTTTTTTTCAAAGATATTTATTTTCTCCATTGCTTTTTACAAACAATAACAAAATAAAAGGGATAGTTGAGTTTTGGTATAGAGGGCGCTTCAAGAAATCATATTTTTTGTGAGGTAATGAAAAAGTGTCAAATTTGAAAGAGCATAATTATACAACTTAAATGACAAAATAAACTTTATTTGATCAAAATCGGTTCAGAAACAACTGAAATATCAATAAATATATCTAATCGGAATAAATGTGGTATCCCACATTTTATTCGATGATTTAAGGAAGAAAAAAAATGCTTACACTTTTTCAAAAATTTACAAAAGAGGCTTTCAAATAGTTAACAAAACATCACGTGCACAATTTGTAATAGAAATGGTTGAAACCAATGCGGTTTTAGAGAGCGCCCTCATGTGTTTTAACGGCACTTTTTTTTTTAATGATAAGAAGGTTCTTTACTTAGTCGTTTGCAATTGTGTAAACCTTTCAAGCATGGTGGAGTTATAACTATTCGTTTGTAATGTTATGGTGCAGGTTTTGGTTACAAAAATTCAGTTCGACCAAAACTGTACTATCCCTTTAATAGCGTGGGCCATTAAAGAGATAATTGAGTTTTGGTAGAGAGGGCGCTACACAAAATAATTTTTTTGTGAGATAATGAAAAACTGAGTGTCAAATTTGAAAGAGCATTCAATTTTAATGGCAGAATAAACTTTATTTGATCAAAATCGGTTTAAAAAAGGCTGAAATATCCATTATTTTTTTTTTCAAAATGTTCTTCACCGGCAATCACCGGGCGATATTTAGACTTTTTTTTAGAAAAAAAACATTTGTAATAAATGTGGGGCCCCACAAGTATTCGATAATTTTGAACCAGCCGTTAAAATTCGATTTAAAATGCTTCCTCTTTTCAAAAATTTCCTAAAGAGGTTTTTAGATAGTTGTTGATTATCTCTCTATCTAATCACTATTTCAACAAAACATCACATGCACAATATTTTATTTTAAATGGTTTAAACAAATGCGTTTTTTTAAAGCGCCCTCTTTAGTTTAAACAGCTCTTTTTCAATGATAACAGGCTTTTTACTTAATCGTTTGTAATTTTTGTATTCCTTTTGAGCATGGTGGAGTTATAAGTATTAGTTTGTAATGTAATGGTGCAGGTTTTGGTTACTAAAATTCAGTTTGACTAAAACTGTACTCTCTCTACCAGAACTCAACTATCCCTTTAACTTTATACGATTTTTTCCCCCGAAAGTGACATTTTAAGGTTTCTTTATTATAGCAATATCATTGTAAAATAAAGATGAATTATTTGTCATGATTATGCTATCAGTACCTAATGCCTATTGATTCTGACTGACATTCCTATACAATCGAATTTTCATTCAATTTTGAAAACAAAATTAATGCAATTTCATTATTATTTTGGCGTATTCGCAAGCCAAACAAGAAAGCTCCAAGTAGTTAGGTTGAATTCGACAAAATGAATGGATCAGTCTAATGCATCCATCATGGATTGTCACCTTTTTTTTTTTAAAGAAAAAACATCGAATTGTTGACATGGTTGATGAAACCAGCTATTAATTATTTGATCTTATCAATTTTTACAAATAATTCGTTTATCCTTTTATTTTTTGTTAAATAATTTCACCTCATTTGTAAAGAACTAAGGAACCCCAAATACCATTCAAACCTGTTCTCAAAATTGTGAAAGCATGACCATAAAAACCGGGAAATAGGACTCTGCAAGCCATCTCAGTATAACACGATAGCCTTTTCATGGCTCGGTTATGATAGCCCTAACTAAGTCTTAAGAATAGACGTTCTAATAGTCCGTTTTGTCTTGTACTTGACTCCAAACGGTTTATTGATTGACCTTTGATATTAACACCATCAAAATAGGACGCAACGCACGCAGAGAGAGCGTAATACGCAATAGGCTTTACACAGCTTGTTATGGGACTATAAGGGGTGTGGGGGGGGGGGGGGGGGGGGGGGGGGTGGGGGGGAGGGGTGAAAGCGTCTACCGCCAGCCAGTGGTTACTTCAGTGGTTACTTAGAAAGGGGGAATTCACTCGCTTTACAGCTTGAAGTTTTGATAGATTTGAAGAATGACAATACCCATACAGTTATCCGATTAATCGCATCAATTAGTAGATCTTTACATTGTGTCTCAACCTTTGTTTAGTTTGAAGGCTTAATATGGCTTCCCCAAATTAATCGCATTAATAAGTAGGCATTATGCCTTAACTGGTTTAGTGTCATGTAAACTTACACACTCTTTGGCTTTCCACACACACAAAATATTCAGGCCTTTTACTCATAAACTGGATTTATTTTCACAATAAATTAGCGAGACGCTTGCAGAAGCTTTGATATGCATACTATTGATCACTATGACAACAAGCCAAGCATAACATGTGAAAAGAAATAAACACACTAAAATAAGTTTTATTACGAGCAATCAGAAATGAACTTCATTCGCAGGGAAGATAAGCGCTCGGGAAGGAACTTGGGACGCCCTAGAATCCATGCCGAGTGAGATTTTATTTGAAATTACATTGTAAGATTCTTGTAGGATTCTTTTTTTGTGTGACTTCTTTCATATTTGAGTTATTGTGTTTACCCACAACCAAATTAATAGGGCCGTCAATGCACTCATCGACAACTTATCAAAAGAAAGAAAAAAAGTGGAATGAGCAACAATTATCATATCCTTTCAATCTCTGAGCGAAACATACAAACCAATGAAGATGATATCGAACAGTGGCCTTTTTGTGACAACGATATTCATCATGACAATATTATCGTATTCACATCGCGTTGGTGCGAGGCCGATAGCGATGGGTACGCAAGGAGAAGGCGCGAGGGTCAATGCCACATCATCGGACACACAAACCGGGGGTTCGAGGTTCAACACCACTTCGTCTGATACGGATCCTGATGACATTTCTAATCGAACGGGCAGCGACGAGGAGCGCCTTGATGATCAGACAATACTGGTAACGTTTAACGATCTTGTTTTTAAATAAGTAATAGAAGTATTGTTCTCACACTAACGAGACTAGCCTCGCTTTTTGGGCAAAGAGAAACACAATGGCCAGCATTTAGAACGTAAAACATAAGTATAATCATATCCCTAAAGCCTACAAAGATTTTTGAGGTTAAATGTATTATATTATGGTGTTCTGAGGAATTTCTAAAGATCAGCGGTATCATTTTATTGTGCAAAATATCATATAACGTGTACAGATCTAGCATTATTTTTTGGTATGATTCATTTTAATTTCGAAATAGCAGTATGTTTGTGATTTTTTTTTTTTTTTTTAATATTCATCGCCATCGATTTACCAATGATGATTGCGCAATCATGTGGAGTATATATTTATTTGCTGAAATTGTCTTGTCCAATTTCATATGCATTGGAGCAAAATAAATAAAAACTTTGAACACACCACAGAATAATTCGAATGAAATCGTATGAATAGACCCACATTGTTTCACTCTATGCATTGGGAATATCAGGGTAGCTTACAGTGGCACAACACTCCGCACAATTCCAGTCAATCATTACCTATTTCGTTATTGTTTCTATTTCATACATTTGTTGGTTTCTGTTGCCAGAAATTCTTTCAAAGCACTGGATTTCTGCCTGAATTTCACCAGACGGGAGATGAAGACCAACGGGCCGCTAACCTGACCAAAGCGATCGTTAGTTTCCAACAATTCTTCCATCTACCTCCATCAGGTTAGTTTTGTATTTTATCTTTATATCAATTACAATCATATAATATATATGTGGTTTTGCAAGATAGAATAGAGCACACACTCTCCCAAAATAATATCGTGTTGCCAGATCTGCATCAATACAATTTTCGAGAGAAAGCGAATTATTGAATTTACAAAATCCGCGGTAGGCAATGGAGCCGCGTTCGCTTAGTGCTGGAATGATTTTAGTATCCGATGATTATCCGGCGTAGTAATGATACCAGTCGCAGGACCAGTGGCGGATCTACGGGGGGGGGGGGGGGGGGGTTAGGGGGTTTAACCCCCCCCCCCCCCCCCCTTGGGCTGCCAAGTGAAAATGTGATGTGCATAGAAAAACGCCATCATGTGTCCAGACCCACACAGTATCCGCATCGTCATTGGGTTAAACCCCCCCCCCCCCCCCCCCCTTAGCATAAAGCTAGATCCGCCCCTGAGGACCCTATGAAAACAATGCAACACAACCAAAATAATATTATAATTGATTATTTCTGACTACCAAATAATCTACACTTATAGGAATCAGTCTTTTATTTCCAGGAGGATTTTTTTTTTTTTTTTAATCACATAAGACATAATATATTTACATAAGTAGATATATTCTTAATCTATTGTAACATAATCGTTCTTGAATGTCATCATCTTGTTTTCAGGAACACTCGACCCCGAAGCCCTCGAGCTAATCGAGTCCCCGCGCTGTGGTGTGCCCGATGTCCAATCGTTCTCCGTAGGATGGTCGCGGTGGTTCGAATACAACCTCACCTACCACGTCGTCGAGTTCGAAGACGGTGGCGATTTATTCTCAATCGACCACCAGCTCGCCAAGGGGATCGTTGCTGAAGCTATGCAGGTATGGTAACTCGATTTACCCTTTACTCACTATATAGTGACTTCATTCTGTTCAATGTATGTAGGCCGTCGGTAAGTAGTATATTCCATTAATTATCCACATGAAATGACTGGACATGAATATGCATGGCAGGGTGCGAATTATATGATTAATCCAAAGGGAATTTAATTGCATGATCGTAGACTTACGAAAGCAGCATATATTGTGATACTTCTGATAGTTTATTTAATTGTGTACTTCATCGACAATTCAAACTATCTAAATTGATATTTAACAAAGTACATTAAACTACATATTGGCTATAATTCATATCTGGATATGGATGGAGATGTTCCCAATAATTATTCTATTTGAGAAAACTACTTATCAGCTGATGCAGACATGAATGTTTTGCGCATAAATCTGATTCAACCTGTGCTTGTATCGGTTGATATTTTTGAAAAATGAAAAAGATTGTTAATTGTGGGGGTTTTTTCTGAACCTAGATCTGGATGGAAGTGACCCCGCTGATCCTCTGCGAGGAAACCAATCCCGACATCGAGGCGGACATCGTCGTCCGACACGTCAAAGGCGCTCACGGTGACGGGATCTCGTTCGACGGGCCCGGGGGAGCGCTGGGTCACGCCTACCTACCAGTATCGGGGGAGGTGCACTTCGATGCCGCGGAGAACTGGACACTGGGTAGCAGTGATGGTATGTTTACTTGTTTCCTTTTCTTCCGTATCTATTATATTAATACGGTAAGCTTCAACCCCCCAAATGTGTCCCACTCGAGATATCCTCACCCCGAGAATTCGGCGACTCCCCGACCGTCGGGATCGAAGGATATACGTTTTGCGGAGGACAATAAGGCATTCCCGAGTCACTCCCGCCCCGTGGTCGTCCTCCAGATCGAAGAAAAGGGAAAGTCAGCAATGCGGCATTGTCTATTTAAGGCGCCGAGCATTGACTAACGATTTATCGCCGTAACATTATTTGTAAGAATATAAATTGGAGTAGATAAAACAAATAATATATTGAGAAACCATTTTAGATATAACACGTTGCGAAACTACCCAGGTTTTGATAAATATCAATATTTATATTACGCGGATGGTATGGTTATGATCGCTATTGCCGATTGGCATTGTGTTTGTAAGTGCATCGACGACAAAATGCGACAACTTCAATTTAGCTGCGCTCATAACACTCAGGCAGAAGGCTGTGCATTGTATTAAGCCAACGGAGTCTTCTTAATCACCCCCGCCGTAACGGAGTTTGTTTGCATAGCTCACTGACCATCGACAATGGTCACTCTGTTGCTCATTCGCTCCGTACACGATTATACATTCTCGCCATCTTGCGGTAAGATTATTGTATTATGCCAGCCGTGAATCAGTGGAAGCTACTACATTTGAACTATACCAGAGAAGACGTCTGGGGGCCGGGGGGGGGGGGGGGGGGGTAGAATGGATGTGGGAGGTATCTGATCATTTATTGTGAATACTTATAGACGGCTACTATTCCCTTCAAAGAAAAATCAGCATCGGGTTTCACAAGAATATGACAAAATATATACGCCGAAGAACTTAGTTTGGATATGAAAAGCTTAGGGGACACGGGGTTATGTTTCATGCAGGCAATTGTGGTCGAGGGAGGGGGGAGGGGGGGGGGTGGGGGTGGAGCGGCGAAGCTACTTTATTAGCAAGTACACGAGCATAACTGTATCTAATTTAATATATTGACCGGATGTATCGTTGGACGGGGCCCGACGTGTTGTGGGGCGGGATTGAGTCGCCCGGGTTTATTTTGTCCTATTTAAAGGGATAGTTCAGTATTGGTTAAACTTAACTTTAGTAATCAAAACCTGCACCGTTACGGTACAAAATAATAGTTAAAATTTCACCATGCTCGAAAAGTATACGCAATTACAAACGACTAAGTAAATCCTCTGTTATCATTCATAAAGAGTCACTGCAACTCAAGAGGGCGCTTTCTAAAAGAATGGTTGGTTTTGGCCATTTTCATACAAAATTGTGCATTTAAAGTTTTGTTAAAATAATGATTCAATAGAGATTATCATCAACAACTTTCCCCCGGTGTAAACATTTTGAATAAAAATATGTTTTTGGTGTAGATATTTCATCCGTTTCTGAGCCGATTTTGATCAAATAAAGGTTATTCTGTCATTAAAATTGTTTGTTCTTTCAAATTTGACAGTTAGTTCTTCCGTGTCTTACAAACAAATATCAGGGGCACTTCGGGAAATACCAATACTCATACTTTGGGAATCATAAAGTTTTAAAGTATCGCTATATCGTCATCGCCTTTCTCTCACAAAAAACCCGCGGATTTCCGCGGGTACAGCTAGTGTTGATTATTCTGTCACTTTGATTTTGGATTTGATAACCCGATGGTCTTTTCGAGAAGGAGTAGTAGATACTTACGTGCAGTGGTCCGTATTCACAAAGGAGGTTTGTACAAACCCCGGTTCAAACCGCGGTTTACATCTATGGAATGCCAATTGTAAACTGATGGAGAGAGAATGTGTACCATCAACATTGTTAACAAGTAAGGAATTTACATTCTCTCTCCATCAGTTTACAATTGGCATTCCATAGATGTAAACCGCGGTTTGAACCGGGGTTTGTACAAACCTCCTTTGTGAATACGGGCCATTGGCCCGTATTCACAAAGGAGGTTTGTACAGTCCATGGTCTAAACCCCGGTTTACATCTATGGAATGCCAATTGTAAACTGATGGAGAGATAATGTGTACCATCAACATTGTTAACAAGTAAGGAATTTACATTCTCTCTCCATCAGTTTACAATGGCATTCCATAGATGTAAACCGGGGTTTAGACCATGGACTGTACAAACCTCCTTTGTGAATACGGGCCAAAATGTCTGAATAACATCCGCGACTTCTCCAGTCTGGTGCGCTCACCTACCTCCCTTTCACCTGTGCCTTCATATTTCCCGTTATTATCTTATCGCAGGAAAGGCATTGTGCATTGTGTCTGTCGAATAGGACGTTAATTTGATGTCCTGTATTCTTCAGACCAAGCAGGCAAAGAAAATGGTCGTCTTTACTTTACGGCCTCAATATGAAATTATTTTTTCTCGGACCTAAGGGTGTTTTTTATGTTAATTTAGCGGAGATTAATGTCTTCGTTTCCTTTTGTATTTGTTCAATTTGTTATCTACACTTAAACAATAGTTCAAACCAAAATGGTCCATTTGTTACTTCAATTTTGTTACAGGTCTCTTTCCTCTTTATATATATTTTTTTGTAATGGCCAGATTTTGATTATCTGCATGAAGCGGTGCACGAAAGGGGAGCCATTGTGTATCTAGTACCGTCATGACATATACATAACAACTAGTTTCTATATAACTTTTCCACCAATTTTTACTTTATTTGTCTAGGATTTGATTATCTGCAAGTAGCCGTGCACGAAATCGGACACGCACTTGGTCTCCTGCATTCAGGCGTAAAGGGCGCTATCATGTATCCTTTCTACAAGTACCGCCCGGTTATTGCACTCACGGACGATGATATATCAGGGATTCAAACTTTGTATGGTGAGTAATGGATGAAACAAATATTTGTAACGATCGAGATGCAGAAATAGACAAAAAGGGATACAATTATACATTTATGTGTAACATATCCATTTAGTGGTTCAACCTATTATTGTTTAAAACATTTCTGTGTAGCATATATATTCAATGATTTGTGTACCCAATATTGTGTCTACTAATTTTGTAATGTATTTTTTGTTGCATAACAGAAATGGTGTACATGTAATGACATAATATTCTACAACAAATAATTATAATTGATTGTAAAAGTGTTATTTCTATGGATCATTTAATACCAGCACAAACGTTTTGTTAATCTATACGATTTCACCGAAGACGATAATTAACATTAAACAGCATTAAATCTTCCATTTCAATTGCCACCAAAATACAATAATGAGGTCCAGATATCCTGCCCCCTCGACCCCTTTTACATCATGAGGGGAAAAGGTATATGAATGATTAGCTCTACCAATTTCATTCGTTATATTTGTAAATAGTTTACCCCCAACCCTTTATAATGGTGGGCACCCTTGTTATATCCTTTGTAACCATGAAATATAGTATAATTGTTGATCCCGTTGATCCCGATTGCGATGCTTTTTTTTTTCTTTCTTAAAGGTACACCAGAGGAGCTGCCCGAAAGGATTCGTTACGACCGATGTCCGATCGTATTTGATGACTCGGACTGGTGGGCTGGTGATGGGGACGGACAGTCATGGTCATCTATAGACCTATGGTTCCCGTGGTGGACTACCGATAGTCCGCCTGTGACGTCATCAACTTCAATGTCCGCATCAGATGATACGACCGCAACAACGTCATCGACGGTTACGACGAATGATCAGACCGGTGTGGTTTCATTAACACCTACGCAGGATGAGACGACTGGACTGTCGACATCGACACCAACACCACGGTGCATAACTGACACAATGGCGACGTCAACACGTACATCGGATGAAGCGACCGAAGTCATGTCACCAGCACAGATACTAACGCGCGAAACAGGTGGAATTGTATCATCATCGCCTTCACCGCACGGAACAACCGTAATGACGTCATCAACATCTTCACCTCGAGAAACTACCGCTGATGACGACACAATTGAGGAGTTTCCTACTACGAGGTCATCAAAGTCACGTGAAACGACCGTGGTGACGTCGTCAGTGCCAAATCTATCTTCATCTGTAACATCGTCATCATCGTCGTCATCAATATCAACATTAAAATCGTCATCCATATCACCATCATCAGGATCACCGTCATCATCATCATCAACATCAGTATCGCCACCATCTCCAGCAGCAACATCAGCATCAACTCCATATACATCATCATCATCACCGTCAACAACTAAACGTTTATCAGGAGTGTCATCACCATCACCATCGTCATCATCATCATCATCATCATCATCATCATCATCATCTTCATCATCTTCATCACCACCATCATCAGGATCGCCATCTTCTCAAGCAGAAACATCATCATCAACTTCATCTTCCTCACCATCATCACCATCAATAACACGTTTATCAGGAGTGTCATCACCATCACCATCGTCATCATCCTCATCATCACCGACGTCGTCATCTGCGTCACATTTGCCATCTGGAAGTTTTACATCCTTACCCTCCTTATCACTCTCCCCATTTTCATCCTCCTCCTCCTCCCCCTCCTCTTCCTCCTCCTCCTCCTCCCCCTCCTCATCCTCCTCCTCCTCCACCACCACCACCAACACTACCACTACCACCACCACCACTACCACAACCTCCTCCTCTTCACCTTCCTCCTCATCCTCCTCATCTTCTACCCCGTCATCCTCTTCTTCCTCATTTGCACCTTCTCCTTCTTCCTCCTCATCTACTATTACGACATTTGTCCCCTCCACCAGCCAAGCAGACAACGTCATGGATGCAGATGGTGACGTCATTACACAGACAACTGAGAAACATTTGGCGGGAAAATCTGGGAATACTTCTGAGCGTGAATCGTCGTCTGCTTCGCCGAAAGGACCACATTTCACGCAAATGCGAACTCTGATATTCACGTTGCTTCCATTTTACTTCATTATTCTATGAACACGCGTTATAAGTGGTAATTTGGTTTGTTGTTTGATATTCTCTTATAATTGCTTTACTTTATTGTGTTCCTTTTCAATTAGTATTTCATCCCCCTATGTTGCCTAAATTCCTTGAATTCAATTTGATGCTATATGAACTCTTAAAGGGATCTAGTAACTTTGTTGACATGTGCAAAAAGTGATGAATGGTTGATGCAATGTATATTGTTGTTATCTCATATGTCCACAGGGTATTGTGTGAAAATTCAGCATGGCCAAGTAATGAGCGAAAATGCAAAAAGATATTCAATAACTCACTGCACTCACTTTGTACACGGTTTCAAAACTCCACCGGAGTTTTTCTTATCTAAATACTTCAGTTTCATTTTCAGTTTAGTTTATTTCATTTCCAAACAAAATTTAAATACTTCGATCGTACATATCTTTGTAACGAAAGGGAAATTTGAAAAACCGAAACCTGTCCCATGATTTTATTGTTGATACGAATACAACAAGGTATGAGGTAACCGCTAGAATTAAAATTTTATTTTGAGGATTTGGACAATGTTACTAAGTCCCTTTAAGAATGTTTTCATATTTACCTAACATCATCCATTGATAACTTTTTCACGTTTTAAACGGATTTTCTTTGTATATGCGAATACATTTTTATGCTAATTCAGTCGCAAATTTTACGAAGCGCGAAGATACCTTTTTGTGTGTATTCGTGCCCTTCATTCATATCAGACAGTGAGTTATCTTGACCAAGATGAATTCATTTCATACAAAAGAAACACATTATAATCGAAGTTTGTATACCAATTGTATTCATAAATTGATTAGACACATTATTATCCCTAAGTCGATGTATTATCTATCGGGTTTGTGTCAGGTTCATATAAAAAGCTCCTGATAATTGAGCAATAAAAAGGGTTTCAGGGACGAACAACTAACATAAGAGATTTCTAGAGCACCGTTCTAGCAGTCTGGTGGTCTCGGGTTCGGATCCCTTGGGAGGCCCAATTTTGTTTGCTCATGTTTCATTTATATTATATATTTTTGGTCAGTTTTCCTATGTTTGAAATAGTCATAGACAGGAAATATATTTAGATGGTTTACATCCTGCCGTAAACTGTTCAACATTAACGATTAAGGTGAAAGTAAATTCTAAGAATCTGAAAGGTTTCAACATATGACTAAATGTATATATATATTGCAATATTAAATCATAATTTTAAGAAAAAATATTTATATACCTTTAATTTGTTATTTTATTGGTAAAAGAGACTTGTATGCTAGTGTAATTACACGCATATAAACAAACACACACACTTATATAAAAAACACACACACACACACACACACACACAAGGTACATACCCACTTACAGACACACACACGCGCATACAGACATAACACACACACATACACACACATAACATACATGCTTACATGCGAACAAAAACAAACATAATTTGTATATACAAAGACATGCACATAATTACGCATTCACACGCTATCATATACATTGTACACGCATACAAACATTATAAGAACATTTATAGTTGCATAATAATGCAACACACACACTTATATAAAACACACACACACACACACAAGGTACATACCCACTTACAGGCACACACACACGCGCATACATACATTACACACACACATACACACACATAGCATATATGCTCACATGCAAACAAAAACAAACATATGCTACTGCATGCACACCTCATCCATTGTATCCCCCATTCTTTTGTTCTTGTTCACTCCAGCTTGTTGCTGGTCGCACTTTCCTCCTACCTGTGCATGTTTATAATTCTATGTTTAGTTCAGTCAGTGTCATTCGTTCGCCTGAAGAAGAATCTGCCAGATTCGATAACTCGCGGCTCTATTGATTTACATTTAAAACAAACATAATTTGTATATACAAAGACATTATATAGTTTTTACTATGAAACAGGAAGGCATGCATGAATTAATTAAAAGACGATTCTAATTAATTTAATATATCATTATTTCAAACGGGAACACACACATGATTGCGAATGTTGCTTTAATCTAAATGTTTAATAATTGATAGTCAGGATCCAAAATCAAGGCACAGCAAGGTGAATACGATTACAATCACATTTACATTAGATGTGTAAAGTTGTGTAGTATTTTCAACTGTGTAATTATAGTGCACAAAAGGTTGTGGTTGGTTGTGTATTTTCTTACACAACTTAAAACAACCATGTGCCTCATCCTAATGCATCACCATTTAGAGAGAAAATATACATGACTGCAGTTCGATGTATCACAACAGTTCTATAAATAGAAGTCAACAATAACTAGGCAATAGATAATTTCAAATGGCAGTATATTTTAAACGACTCTTGTCAATTCAGCAACGTGCTTGAAATCAGAGCTGAAATTTCATAATATTTGCATAATTCTGTCTCGCAAAATTGACTGACGTGGCTTTTATCATGCTTACGGGAGTAGCCGAGTGCGATATCGATGGTATTACAGGGTAATAACGGCGCCCTAACATAATCGTTTCTAGATTTGCTTTACGTGGCCCTTACGGAAAGGCTCTATATACACAGTAACAAAAAAATAAACAACTTTTTAAACAACCAAAAACGCTGCTTAAGCCGGTCCCTCTAACTACGTTGTTGAAAATTTTGAACAACCAAGATCTGGTTGTTCAAAATTTTAAACAATGTTGTTAGAGGGACCGGCTTAAAAAGCCAAAAATGCTGTTTAAGCCGGTCCCTCTAACAACATTGTTTAGAATGTTGAACAACCAACATCTTGGTTGTTCAAAATTTTAAACAACGTTGTTAGAGGGACCGGCTTAAACAGCGTTTTTTGTTGTTTAAAAAGTTGTTTAATTTTTTTTTACTGTGTACGGTCAGGTGTGACTGCAAAATGAAACGTTTTAGGTTTGTTGTATATTTCATTCCTTAAATATACATTGGCTTGAACATGGAATTGTATATACATTTCAGTTTCTTCCGTTTGAATCCATTTCAGAATCGACTGACAAGAAAGCGCGGTGACAAATATTATAAATTTATAAGTATTTCAATCGTAAAAAGTATAATAAAATCTTACCAGTCATGCCATTTGAGGGCAAAATAACTTACTTTTTTATTATTGATAATAATAGCCTTCTTTATGCTATAACATGTTCATTCTTACAAGTAAGAATGAATAATAAATTGCTACTTCCATCTTATATCTACACATGGTTTAAATTAAAGTACAAATCATGATATTCATACAATATGTACTGTCATAAAATATCCAATGTATTTCATACCTATATAATATATAGTAAATAAGACGGATTATGCAATATGATGAATATTTCATTGGAATGTTTTATGGGTTTAACTGTAAGGCCTAACTGACAAGAGTACTGAGTAATGAGCAAGGCCAATGATAATTTGTTTGTATAAACATGTGTACAACAACAACAACAACAACAACAACAACAACAACAACGACGACGACGCCAACAACATCAACAACAATAATATTTCATAATGTATAACATAATATGTACACAATGTAAAAACCTACTACAATAATTTAGAGTGATTGGTAGGCACTCTTAGGTTTCAAATGGGGAAAAAACAGGAACAGTATCGAATAATTTAGGTTTTCTCGTCCATGTTCAAACTTTTGTCATTCAATTGTATACATTTCTACTTCAATTTTGTCCCGAGGAGCCTGGAATGTGCTAATGCCAACTTCAATTTTGTCTTTGATCGAATCTATTTCATAAAAAGTTCACTCAATTTATTGATTTGTCACACATTATTGTCGGATAACAATTCCAATTCGTCGGTCGGTCACAGATGTGTTCAGCAACTTTGGCGCATATTAGACTTCTCGGGAGGAAATTGAAGTAGAAATGTATACATTTATAAATGTATACATTTATACACAAACAAGAAATTTAAAGAGTTAGTTTTATATTTCAGAAACTACTTTTAGCGTCGACCATTCAAGTATCATTTGGTCAAGGAGATATTTTGATAATACTATTACCACCTTGCGAAGAATATATAACACAACTTAATATACATTACTAGGAAATATGTACATACAAAATGATTAATAATTAAAATGATTAGAAAATAGGTAAATATCTAATAACAAATGTAACTATATTATGTCTATATCAAAATATACAAAACAACTTAAATAAAATTATTATGAAATGCAGGCCTACATCACGATATAAAATACGACGTAATCAAAATATTACTATAATATTATTATTATCTATCATACAATGAAATACAAAATTAATATAAAAAACTGGTCTACATCACAGGACCGGCCACTCAGGATAGTTAAAGAAGATATTTGGTTCTAGCTTGGACCACCTTGCGAACGCCGCCTTCTCCAGGTGGAAGTGATGTCCCCCTGCATTAATGCGCTCACCTTTCCTGTATTCACGACACTCGTGTATTCCTGTCGGCTGATAGTAGTGGTAAGGCACTTTCGAATCCTTATTTTTCCTGAGGAGAAGCAGAAAGTGTGAAATTAAAGACGATTTTAGACGATGGTATGGCCATATTCTCGCAGATTTTGTCCAAGGTGCCAATATATCATGTTTGGTTGCAAACTGCAATGGTCAAAAATATAGTTGCGAACAAGACTAACCATGGCCCTAATACTAAATATGTAATAGTGGCTATATGTCAGATTTGGTGGCTATGGTTAGATACTTAGATTTAGTGGCTATGGTTATATACAGTATATATATATATATGGATTTAGTGGCTAAACCTATATATGAAAATTGAAGTTAGCAACAAACAATAATTATTTCCCCTTAAATTGCACTGCCCGGACTAATGCCGCGGGAGCTACGCCTCATGGACCCCCGCCAGAGACCCTAAAGGCTCGCGCTTATGCCCTCACAGGTTAAAATTCAAGTGTTATAATGAAGACGATAATATCATGATAAATTACATTCCTGTGTCATTATACATATATAATGCAAATGAGGTTAATTTATAAAGGAATTGTGTGCCTCTTTTGAAATATCTTCTTAGTTTGTTCCAAGGATTAGTCAAGAATTAATTTTGACATCCCAGTAATGATTTTACTAGTCATCATACAGATATGGAGTTCAACAATAACACAAAATGTGCGAATTTTAACATTGCTGCCGGTGGCCATCTTGAATTTGAGGGGTTAGATGGTCACCAAACGTTAACATAATCTGCATGATTGATCCACTGGCCTTCATATCCCTAGCCTCTAGGTCATCTATTTTTAGATGTTTTTCCTACAAATACCGTATCTCAATAAATACACAATTGTCATAGAATGAGGTCTGATTTTGGAGGAAAGGATCGGAGCGCGCGTTATTGAGCTTGTACTGTGTGGGTGTGTGTTCACAAATTACGTCCTGAATCTGGACTATGCGGATGTCGTGGCATCCGTCCAACATGATTGTTCAATGATCTATATTTCAATCGGGTCATACTATTATATCCGTTGGTTAGTATTGAAGTGGTAAGCAGTTTCGAATGATCGTTATATTAAGCTCCCTGGCATACGCACTGACTATAGTACCTAAATGCTACTAATGGTGGAAATCTGGAAAAGGTTCCCATATAATTATATGATATCATATGCAAAATCTGAAAAAGGGTCGAAATAATGAACACCTCGTTTGTCTGATTATTTAATGTACACCGATCATGCCGAGTGGTAATCGATAGTTAAAGGGACTTTTAACAATAAAAACACGGGAAATGTTTTTGGTTTTTCAAATTTCCATTTCATTCAAAAGATATTTACGATTGAAGTGTTCAGATATGAAATTGTCTACGGGACAATTTCATGCCATGTGCAAAGGAAGTACAATGAATTAGTGAATATTACTTTGCATTTTTGCTCATATCTCAGCCAAAAAAACATTTAACCAATTAACGTGAAATTTTCACACATTACTTAGCGGACATATCAGATCACTATAATACACATTGTATTAATCACTCATCACGTTATGCACTTGCCAACAAAGTTACAAGTTATGAAATTGAACGCCATGTTGACAACTATATATGAGAGGAAAAGCAAAGCCCTATTAGTATGTGCTGACTCGTCGCCAGTGGAAATTTTACAAACAATAAATGGTAAGACGAAACATCATGGAATGAAAGGACCACTTTGTAGAGCGACAAATGAGTTTGGTCTATTCAAACAAAGTTACTCGACCCCTTTAATAATTATACAGAACATAACTGTATTTCCTCAACCACAAGCGCACGCTGCTTCCTAGAGCTCCCGGATATGATTCATAAAATGTTAAAGTATTGGTTTATGTTTGTTATATAATTTTATTTGATTGGATTTGATTGGATTTCTCAAATGAACTAAAAACTGAACATATTATATTTAGTAATCTACTTCTGGCACTCACTTGCAGTGGTCTTGCGGCACCATGCCAAAGACGTGTATCTCGTCACATAACTCTCGAGCGAAGAGCATGGTAAACCAGCCCGTAGATAGCCACGTACGGGTCTTCAGTCTGTTGAACAAATATATTCAACATGTCAATAGAAAAAAGCAAAGGCGATAAATGGGACTGAAACTAAAATATATCACTGATTATGATTAAATACATCCAAATTAGTCTGTTATCGTATTTGTATTTCTCTGTTTCGACGTTAAAGAGATGATATTATTCAATTTAACAGCATTTCATATTAAAAGTGAGCAAAGAAAAATGGGATTCCAACGGGATTCGAACCCGAGACCTCCGGATTGCTAGACCGGTGCTCTACCGACTGAGCTATAGAAAACCCTACGACGGCGTTCTTCCCAGAAACCCCTTAATTCATCATTGCTCAAGTAGTCAGAAGCTTTATAAACCTGACATAAACCCGAAGCGGATTAAAATCAAATTGGGGATAAATGCGAGGGATCGCCGAAGCGATACAGCTTTTGACTACTTGAGCAATGATGAATTAAGGGGTTTCTGGGAAGTACGCCGTCGTAGGGTTTTCTATAGCTCAGTCGGTAGAGCACCGGTCTAGCAATCCGGAGGTCTCGGGTTCGAATCCCGTTGGAATCCCATTTTTCTTTGCTCACTTTTAATCACAATATATTCTTGGTCAGTTTCCCTATATGTTTGAATTAAGCATTTCATATTAATGAAAACCGATTAAACCGCAGCCAATTAAACTTCTCACATTCCCCCTGTCCACGCAGCGTCTTTAAAGGGATCTAGTAACATCGTATCGTACAAACAATGTTAAAACAAATGTACAATTTGATCAATTATGGGCTATAACATTATGGGGGAAATGTGATTATTTACTGATGTGTCACATGTTTTGTGTTCAGATATAATGAGGAATGAATGTAAAATCGCAACAAAATACAAGTGAAATCTAGAACTTACACATTGATTTTGGTCTCCTGATGATATATATTATGAGCCTTGTCATACTCCTCTTGTGAAACTAGAAATACCTGGATAGTGATAACAGAAAACGAAGAAACAACGCTTGTAAAGATCTTTATTTATCAGTTTGGATAATGTCATGCATGGGCATAGGTGAACATTTCGCCAGAAGGGGGGGGGGGGGGGTTCGAATTATTCTTCCAAAATGCCTTTCTTTCTTTTTCTTTTTTAAACTGACAAACAAAATATTTAACAAAATGATCGAATATGACAATTTTTCACAAATTAAATTAAAAGATGGTAAGATTTATCCCCGAAAATGACATTGCTTTGCCCGAATTTGAGGTGCTTCTGCCCGAATGACATGAGCTTGCCCGTATAAGGCATGAGTCTGCCCGACGTCCGAATATGGAATTTTTTAAAACCACATGCAGGGGGAAGGCATTCCCAAGACCCCAACCCCCTAAGCCTTTGGAATAATTTCACCCTCAGTTATTGGACTATGGATGATCTGGTACATGACTGTATAGAAATAAGTGCATCATCAAAGATCTGGCAGGAACAGCGCCATTGGCGTAGCGCTCATTTTTGCCCGTAATCGACAGGCAGTTCAGTGTGGCGTAGCGACGGGGGCATGGGGGCACGTGCCCCCTCCCAATCAATTAAAACAATTAAAATAAATATAAATAAATACATTAATTAATTCATTAATTTAACCAAAACAAATTTTTTTTTAAAAAATAATAAAATAATAAATAATAATAATAATAATAATAATAATAATAATAATAATAATAACAGTAGTTTTGCGTGCCCCCAATCAGTCCGACCACACTACGCCACCGCAGAACTCTTGTGTGATGATACGAATAATATTAATAATTCACTGAAATGACGTGCCATTTGACCACAACGTGTTGCGTTTATTACTAGTATTTCGGTAGGAATTATTTGTTTCAGTCAAAATGATAAAGAAGGAGCTTATTGACATAACATGCAATTGAATTATTAAACACTATTTTTTTTCTCCAGACTGCACATTTTATAGTATGCACTACAAATGACGGCCGAACAAAATGGGATACAGGCATGATTATGATTGCAAATAATGAGTTACTTTTGTGGAAGTGTTACAGTATATGTATCATTCACATCATAATTAGTTTATAATGGTAGTAGTATCAATAAAAGTAGAAGTATACTAGGGGAAGTAGAAGAAGAAAATATCACAAATAATTACCTGTAGTCCCTCCGCCGCCATTTTGTGTTGTAATTGTTTGGCGACGTTGTACGCAGACTTTTTATTGGCTCTGTTCATTACAGCTTCTGGTCCCCAAAGCAGCATAATCTTCGCTTCGTTAGCTCCTAAACGATGACATGATAATTATATGTTATGGTATCCTCATATCATACAATTATGATAAATTGTAGTAATTCTTCAACATTTATTCATGAACCCACTAAATACTACACATTCAAACATAGATACTGATTGAATGCATACGGTAGAGTAAAACTACATCATCCGATCAGAAATACTTACTAATTTAGTAGTATTTCTGATAAGCAAGAATTGTTTCAAGATTTTGTCTTGAACAAATTTCTCTATGGTAGTTATGAAAACAATGTGTACAAATAAGAGGTTACCATTAATCCATGGTTGAGTAAGCACACATTAAAGAGAAAATGTTCATATTTCTAAATTTGCAAAAGTAATATTATCATATTAGCAGTTTATTGAGTATTGGAAATTTTCAAATTGCACTGTTTTACAATTGCAATTATGCATTTAACCACATGTGCCATTAAAATATAAAAATGGATGGAATATCAAACAGAATTGTTTCATAAATCATAATCAATGTATTCAGTCACATGTGCTGTTTCACAACAATGTACAGGCACGCACAATGTCTTGTGACTTATGAACTAGGCCATTTTGCCTTTAATCTGTGCTCATTCAGTCATCAAGCGATGAATATCTCTGATTTTCACAAAAAATGTAAGTGGTAAGATGACAGCTTGAAACAATTATCGGTTATTAAATTATGAGCAGCTGTTTAGAGGGTAGTTAAATTTTGTGTTCGGTTTATTTCAAATGTCTTCAATATCCAAAGAAGTTGTTGTTTACATGGTTTTCATGCCAATCATATTTCGTACCGATAGACATGCACGTCGATGATGAATTCTGGTCATAATTAATTAAAAGTGTATGCGTCATTTTCAGAGCAATGATTTGTCACGTTTCAAATGTGGTGTCAAACTCTTTGATAATATTAACCATCTAAAATGTAAAAACATGTTGAGAACAAAACCACCATTGATAAATCTGATATAACATACCTAGAAACATAGGATCAAATATTACGCAAAAAGTAGAGAAATCTAAACAAAAAATAGCTTGAGGTTTGAGTATTGAAAAAGGTTTCGGGAAAAGATCGCCATCATAAACAAACTTCTAGATTAGTGGTCAGAGCATCGGTCTAGCAATCCGGAGGTCTCGGGTTCGATTCTCTTCCGGGGAAGCCCATTTCCTTTGCTATTTCTCATTGATTTTACAACAATATCTCCCCGAAATGGATCACAACCTTGCCGTGGTCGGGGAGCTTGTGTGTCTCCATGACCCTTAGAGCTATGCCGGCGGGAGATTCGTCTCCTGGTAGGGCCCCCCTTGCCGGACAGGTTGACGGGTAGAGACCAGACAAAACGTGATCCCTGGTCCTCCAGGTTGGGGGTTGGGCTCCGGGTTGACAACTCTGACCTGTAAAAAAAACATTGTTACGGAAACAGCAACAAAAGAAACTAACACTACCCGGCGTGATGGGCTTCCAGGTGTATCACATGATACTTTTATGAATGGCAGTGGTGAAAGCCGAGAGGAAGCCACTGACAGGATGGTGGAAGTGCTGAACGCCAAATGTAAAACTAGGATAGGATTTTGGAATGTACGTACAATGTATGAGGCCGGGAAACTTGCTCAAGTTACAGCAGAGATGAGACGATACAATTTACACATTTTGGGAGTTAGTGAAAGTAGATGGACGGGATCGGGAAATATTAAAACAAGCACAGGTGAGACAGTGCTATACTCGGGAAGAGATGACAACAACCATTCAGAGGGAGTAGCCATTATTTTGAAGAAAGGTGTAGAAAAGTGCCTGATGGAGTGGAAACCTATTAATAGCAGGCTCATGAAGATAAGGCTGAAAGGGAAACAGATCAACACAACTATTATCCAGTGCTACGCTCCAACCAATGACAGTGACGAGGAAGCTAAGACGGGTTTCATGACCAACTACAAGCTGAGTTGAACAACACGCCAGGGCATGACATGAAGATAGTGATGGGAGACATGAATGCGAAAGTTGGGAACGACGACACAGGCTACGGCAGGGCAATGGGAAGACAGGGATGTGGAGTCATGAATGAGAATGGAGATAAACTTCTTGAATTTTGCTCTACCTACGACCTAGTTATAGGCGGAACTCTCTTCCCACATAAAGACATCCACAAGCTCACATGGAACTCTCCCAACGGACGAGATAAGAATCAAATTGACCACCTGATGATTAATGGCACATGGAGACATTCACTTTTTGATGTCAGAGTGATGCGGGGAGCAGATGTCAATAGCGACCAGTCAGGGGCGTAGACAACGGGGGGGATGAGGGGGATGCATCCCCCCACCTCACAAGGTGGGGGGGTTGACATGTAATAATAATATATAGCTTTTATATAGCGCCATCTATCTAGTTGCCTATTCAGAGGCGCATTATTACCCTTGGTCATCAGGTACAGTTCAAACCCGCACAATTATCTTGTGCACCATCTCAACTCCCAGGGGAGCATACTAGCCCAAGCTGCCCAGCGGGCGCTGAAGGCTAATTAACACCCGACCAAGTACCCATTTATACTCCTGGGTAGAGAGCAGCAATGTGGATTAATGTGGATTAATTGTCTTGCTGAAGGACAAACGGAGTGGGCAGGGTTCGAACTCGGGATCTCGAGATCAGAAAGCGCGCGCTCTACCGATCTTGCCACACCTGTACAATCATCCCCCCCCCCCCCCAGGTTTTAGGGAAGGATATATATATTTTTTTGTGTATCTGTATACGAGTGGGAAAGAAAACATTAGTTGTATGAGCTAAGACTTGTTAATTCTAACGTAAAAAAAGTAATTTATACATCCACTTTCAATTTTCGCTGCGCGCTTCGCGCGCGAACAGATTAGTATCTCAGTTTGTTGTGCAACTTGCGTATGGTCTGAGGTGAGTATTTTGTTTCTGTATACCGGGCCACGTATTTCCAGTGTAGGCTGGCATAGCTCTGGCTGCTTGTGTGACATGCACCAAATTGCACCATTTCAAGTATATATATAAATGCAAAATCTTCTCCTTGGGAGGGGGATACCCCCTCCCAAACCCTCCCTATTTGGCTCTTCCCCAGCCCTCGGTAGCTTCGCCCCTCGGGACTCATTCTTGGCAACAGTTTTTGGATCATACATAATGTGGCATATAGTGATGTTGGAACTGTGTATGACGCTAAATATAAATACAATATTTGTGTTTGTGTTGGGGTGCATATTCATTAGTTTGTCAATTATTTGTTTTCTTCGTGAAAATATATTTCTGGTCGATCAAATCATAACACGCTTTCTCAGATACAGTCAATGTTAAGCCCGAATTTCCTATCTAGGTAAGCACGATTGCACAATTACAAGTCCAAAAAAGCAAAATCTCCCTACCGCGGGAGGGGGGACACCCCCCTCCCACACCCTCCCCTCGCTCAGTCACTTCGCTCCCTGTGTTGGGGTGCATATTTATTAGTGTGTCAATTATTTGTTTTCTTCATGAAAATATATATTTCTGGTCGATCAAATCATTACACGCTTTCCCAGATACAGTCAATGTAAGCCCGAATTTCCTATCTAGGCAAGCACCAGATTGTACAATTTCAAGTCCCAAAAAGCAAAAGCTCCCTACCGTGGAAGGGGGGACACCCCCCTCCCACACCCCTCCTCAGTCACTTCGCTCCCTCGGGCTTGGTCGCATCGCTCCTTGCAATGTATCACTCTCACATCGTGCTCAAAGTTGGCAGCACTGTGTGGTTGTGTTGTTGGGCATGAGCCCCTACACACACAAAATCTTGAGCCCCCATATGTTTTGCCCCCCGCCCCCATAGGTTTTGCCCCCCCCCCCCCAAATCCAAAACTGCTTCCGGCCCGCCTGGTCACGACCATCTTAACATCTAAACCCCCCCCCCCCCCCTGAGAGGACTTTCAAGCAATTGTCTTGGTCAAACGGCAAATCATCCCCCCAGGTGTAAGAACCTGTCTACGCCACTGGCGACCACCATCTTGTAATGGCAAAGTTAAGCTGAGGAAAACTGGTACTAGGAAGGCAGGACAACAACAATTTGATGTTGATAAGCTGCAAGATCCTAGAGTGAAGAGCTCTTTCGTATTGTAGCTTAAGAATAGATTCCAGATATTAGCGGAACTAGAAACTGACAATCAGCCAGAACCAGATATGGATGCAGCCACAGATGATGTCAACACCAGTTGGGAACATGTTAAGACAGCCTACTTGAAAACTAGTGAATCATGCCTAGGAGTTAAAAAGAAGGAAAAGAAAGAGTGGATAACTGATGATACTTGGTAAGCCATAGATAAAAGGAGGGGTGCAAAGAAACAAGCCATGGAAGCAAAATCAGACAGACTGAAAGAAAGATATAAGCTTCAGTATAGAGAGGCAAACAAGGCCGTTAAGACGAAGACAAGAGCAGACAAACGTGCCTTTGTTGAAGACCTTGCAAATCAGGCAGAGGAAGCAGCCAGTAAAGGGGAACAAGGAAAGGTATATAAGATTACCAAAATAATCAGCGGCAAGTATAGAGGAACCACAAATGCACCTATTGAAGACAAGCAGGGGAGGCTACTTACAACAGAAGCAGAACAGGAAGCTAGATGGGCCGAGCACTTTAGCGAGGTGCTGAATAGACCACCACCAACAGTAGAGGCTGATATTCGAGAGGCAGAGGATGACTTGGATGTCAGCAGCATATCACCAACTAAAGAAGAAGTAATAGCTGCAATTAAATCTTTTAAAAATGGTAAAGCCCCTGGCTCTGACAATCTCAACGCAGGACTTTTCAAGGCAGACCCAGAATTAGCAGCAAAAATCCTTCTGCCACTCTTCACAGCTATATGGGAAAAGAAGGCAGTTCCTGATGATTGGTCAGAGGGAGTTATTGTAAAATTACCAAAGAAGGGATCCCTAAAGAACTGCAGTAACTGGCGTGGGATCACACTACTCTCAATACCAAGTAAAATTCTGGCAAAGATAATTATTACCCGTATCACAGATGCTGTTGACCAAAATCTCAGAAGAGAACAGGCAGGTTTTCGGAAGGGAAGAGGGTGCACTGACCAGATATTTGCACTACGTAATATCATAGAGCAATGCACAGAATGGCAGAGGAAACTTTATATTAATTTTGTTGACTTTGAAAAAGCATTCGATAGCATCCACCGAGACAGCCTTTGGAGAATATTACGCAAATATGGGATACCAGAGCAGCTAGTTCTTGTAATTAAGAGCTTTTACACCAATTTCACATGCAGAGTCGGAAACAGTAACCATAAGTTCCAAGTGAAGACTGGAGTTAGGCAAGGATGTGTCATGTCAGCACTGCTCTTCAATATCGCCATAGACTGGGTGATGAGACAGGCAACTGAAGACCAAAAAAGAGGCATAAGATGGACCCTCTTTTCTACACTTGAGGACCTCGACTTTGCAGATGATCTCGCTCTTCTTTCACACACCCACCAGCATATGCAAGAAAAAACATCCAGACTCAGTGACTTTGCCCAGCAAATTGGATTGAAGATCAGCCAGAAGAAAACAGAGGTGATGACCCTGAACATCCCGGACCCTTTACCAATACAAGCAAACGGGGAAGATCTACCTATAATTGAGGATTTTACTTACTTGGGAAGCACTGTCAGGCACGATGGAGGCGCAGGCAAAGACATTAAGAACCGTCTTAACAAAGCCAGAAATGCTTTCAGAATGGTCAATAATGTATGGAGATCACAGCAGTACAGCACCAAGACCAAGTTAAAATTGTACCAGAGCTGTGTCCTTTCCACTCTTCTGTACGGCTCTGAATGACGAAAAATAACCTCAACAAGCTGTCGGTCTTCCACACAAAGAGTCTGAGAAGAATATGCTGCATTTTCTGGCCCAACACCATTTCAAACGAAGCACTGTACGCCCAATGCCATCAAGACAGCATGGAAAACATCGTCATGAGAAGAAGGTGGAGATGGATCGGACATGTAATGAGAAAGAACATAGATGACATCACACGAACAGCCCTACACTGGACACCAGAAGGAAAAAGAAAGAGGGGACGTCCTAAAAACACTTGGCGAAGAACTGTGGAAGGGGAGATTAAAGACCTAAACCACACATGGGGAACCATCCAGAGACTGGTCCAGGATCGGAAGGAGTGGAAGACTTTTGTTGCTGCCCTATGTGCCAGGAGGCATAATGGGCAGTAAGTAAGTAAGTAAGTAACAACAATATACGTAGGTCATGTTATCTATTATCAATTCTATCACAGACTATACCTTTAAATAGCACGTCCTTCTTGGGCATAATGAAACCCATGGAGCTGAATGCAGTAACTCTAATCGTCGTCTTACTGCCGACATCATCCTCGAAGTCGTGCGTGGGAGCATCGTTCATGCGGATGATGCACGGGAAGGCATCGATCAGGTGTCCAGCTCTCGACCCTCGGAGTTGACCAGAGCTGGACACATAGGCACACTTGCTACAGTTCAGCTGTAAATTCTATGAAATAATGAGTCAAATAATAAAGCTAATGTTATAACGTTTTATTTACCCAGAGTAGCCACTTCAGCATGTTCAGTGCCGAACACTACTAGACCTTCTAGCGGGCCCTGCATACCGTCCTCGTTTCTATGTATGCCGCAGCGCCTAGCTATAGTGAAATATGGATTGTTGTCATCTTCGCACTCATAATGACTATTGCTATTTTGGTCTGACTAAATTTGGTCTAGTAAATGATGCGATTATAACACTTCATTTCCCTGACCCTAAACTAGACCCCAACGTTTAACCATAACACGAATTCCAATTATATATCCTTATTCTAATCCTTATCATAATCCCTCTAAATTCTGACTTTGCGTATATTTATAGTAGACGCAACTTTGGACATAAATCAAATAGGTGTAGAACAAAAACTTTTAAAAATACTCACGATGTTAGGATTGGTTAATGAGGTATATCCTTCCAATATCGTTCCCGATGTGTAAGGCAAAGCGACATGGTCCAGGCTGGATGCTTCATTTGCAATTTCTTCTGAAGGATTGACAGTACTGTTATTTAGTGTTCCCGTTCCCGAATGAAATTCCGTCTCTGACCTCGCTACGTTGGTGGATACAATCTTGGGAACCGCTGGAGATACCGATCGGGATCGGGATTGCGAGATGTTCGGTGTGATGCCATCACCTTTCCCGGATTTGACGTTCCCGGAGTTGATGTTCCCAGAATTGACGTTCCCGGATTTGGCATCCCGGGAGTTTACATTTTCGTAGTTGATGTTCCCGGAATTGACGTTCCTGGATTTGGCATTCCCGGAGTTTACGTTCCCGAAGTTGATGTCGCTGGATTTGGCGTTCCCGGAATCCCCTGCTACGACGATGTGCCTGATCAGGGGAATGTCCAATGTGTCATTCACGCGATGGACCAGCGACAACAGAACGACCACGGCGATCACGATAAGTATGCTCCATAACCTTCTCTGCAGGAATTAATTCACAAGAAAAATATTATCTTTGACTTTATCTTTTTAATTTTTCAAAATATGAAATACACAGAGTTTCAAATTTCAAGTTTCATATTCATTTCCATTTTCAACAAATAAAAATACAAATTTTATACAAAGAATAAATCACAAACCACATTTTTACAAAGTATACAATTGGAATGATAAAATAGTATATGTTACATTTCATTGAGTAAAACAAATATTATTTAAATTATTATGGAATTAAAATACAAGGAATTATACGATATTCATGTCAAACAGATATTATAATACCGTAGTTACGATGTAAAACGTGCATAATGACCTTAAAAGCTTGTATAAAAAGGGTCTCATGCTGTTGACGAAATCAAATAATATATGGATAATGGAAACATATTACAATAGTACAAATTACATTTTTGTTGTATGTCAAATATGACGCAGCTTTAGAAAAGTCAGTTTGTGTAGGCTATATTACAGTCAAGTGATGAAGCAAAATGTAAAACAACAGCACTGCTAAAGCAACAAAATAGGAACGCTTGTTGATCAAACAAGACGGCAATGTATAGAAGGAATCAATTTAAAACAACAACAACAACAACACAAATAGAGAAGCAGAAAATTGTTTTCGTTGTATGTAAGCTTATTCGAACATTATGAATTAACCACTACTCACAAACAAAATAATTTCAAACGATATTTGTTTACCTTATGGCACCCCACTCTACTGGGAGAACAACCTTGCCAACCTTGCATGCACATGTCGACCATTCTTTGTTCAAATAGTGCTTTAAATATGCTGATACTTTCAGATATATATGCATGCATGTATTAATAATGTATGTTGTGTTGCAGATATACCAGATCAATACAATTGCACATGGCATAATTATTACGCCTTCGACTGTGCGATCGTGAACTATCAAGGCAATTAACAATACGTGTACGTACGGTGATTCTGTAGGTGTTTCAATTAAAAATTAATTTAAGCCGCCCAACCATACAAAGTACCTTTTGAGTCATGTTAGTCATATACATAGCCTTGGGCATGGGTGGTTATCACTGGTTGTAAAGCCCACCGCATGCAACACGATCCGAATCCGATCCGAAACGCGGCCGCGGATCTGAACAACAGCAGTACGTGTGTATTTAAAGCATGAGATATATATATCAGATCCTTGATAGATTATCGGATCAAATCCGATGCAAATCCGATCCGAAACGCAACAGCGGATCTGAACTTTAAACAGTACGTGTGTATTTAAAGCATGAGATATAATATCAGATCCTTGATTATAGATTGTCTGATCAGATCGGATGCAGTATGTATGGGAAATGATGCTTATTTACTTGGAAATGGTGGTATTTATTTACAGTTGTATGGATCATGACGTCATCCTTTAGAATACATTGACATTGTAATTGAAATGAAAAATATTCTCTAATAAATAAAGAGATCCCGTGCACTTTCTTTAGAAAAGTTGATTCAATTAGCCTTGGGTTAGTGCCCGGTTTATATAGCTTCTGACTATTCGAGCAATGCAAAGGGTTTCATGGGAACGTCCTCCATTCAAATGTCTTTGTGGCTCGATGGTTGAGCACCGGTCTAGCAATCCGGATGTCTCGGGTTCGATTCCCGGCGAAGCCTATTTTTATTTGCTCATTTTCAATCATTTTCAATTAAATAAAGAGATGGATACATATGGCCTGGGGGAACAAGAAATTCCAAAGGTGGCAAGTCTCTCTTTACGAAACCCCACCCCTACTCATACCCATCACCTTCCCCGTGTCGGTTTAGTTTAAAGCAGCAATCTGTATTACCCTATTTAAATCATTTTATGGATACTATGGTTGTTATGGATGCACATATGTCACATATGTCAGTGTATAAGTAAATGTATTGTACATCTCTAATTATTTAAATTATAGATGCTCGAATTCTACTTAAGGGTACGTGAATTATTGGGATAACCTATATTTGTCTAATTTGTTTAAATTATGTTTTTGTTCAAATTGTGGGGATCACGCACCCCCGTGCACCTCACCTCCCCCCCCCCCCCCCCCCTTTCCCTCCGCGCCCCTCTCCTATTTATTTATTTATTTATTCATGGTATTTATTTTGAATACGTATGGCAGCAAACAAGCTGAATTGCACGTGCTAAACATTAAATTAAAACAAACAATGTAATTCATATAAACGCGAACAAAAAATGTGATTTTTTACAAAACTGCCGATAGACAGTGCCCAACTGGTAGCTAACTACATAATTATGCGGCAACCGATTTCCCCTGCTCCCATATAGACGCGGGAAGATCGATGTGGGAGCGCCTCCGTTGCCATGGTGATATCCATACATACTGCGGCAGACGGTAGTCGTGTAGTTTCGCATGGAATAAATAAATGTGGCTCATATTCAAGCTACTCAAGTTTTACAATATCACGCTGCGCTCGACATATTCTTGTATTGTGTACGATGAATGATACAGAAATAACTTGTTCCTTGTATACATGCTGCGATATACTGGAACTAGCATTTCCACCTTCAATACGTATATAATATTTATTATATTATATTGAATTGACTTGAGACATAATATATGCAGCAAGATTGGCTTCCAAATTGAATTTTAATCATTGTATTCCTTTTTTAAACTCTGCATTGGTTATACCATTGCTTGTTTATTTTGTTCGCTCATGTATGCAAGCGACTCGGAGTTTAACAATATCACTCTGCGCTCGACATATTCTTGTATTGTGTACGATGAAAGATACAGAAATAACTAAATTAGTTCCTTGTACATGCTGCGATATACTAGTAGCATTTCCGCCTTCAATACGTATATATTATATTTATTATATTTAATTGACATGAGATATGTACGCAGCAAGATTGCGTTCCAAATTTAGTTAAATTATTACATTGCGTTAATTGTTAAACTCTGTATTGGCTTATGTCATGGTTTGTGTATTTGTTTTAAACTATCTTCGCATCAAACGCATGTGAACAATTATTAACAGTGTCCAACATGTCCATTGTTCATGTTAATTTGCTTTCATTCAATCGTTGTGTTACTATTTTTGCATTGCCGTGAGATTCCTCTTATCATTTTAATATCTCACGATAAAGATAAAGATGTGGATCCCTCTATAAAACACGAATTCGGCAAGAGCTCTAAAACCAGTGGCGTAGCTACAATGAGCAAAGGGGCACGCCCCCCCCCCCCCCCCCCCCCCAACCTTCCCATTGCGCCCCTAATAATTTGATAAACATATTATATACAAAAGTACGGGAAATCCTGTGTAAAATATAGAAATACATATCAATGTGCCACCAAAAATTCGTGTGTCCATCCCCCCCCCCCCCCCCCCCCCTCAAGCCACCACCAGTGCGACCACGCTACCTGTCTATCAAAACCAAAACATACCTGCGCCAATGCCATGATTCTATTCTGGGCTATACATTACAAAAGGAAGTTAATTTCGAAAGCAACATTAAATTCGTCACTACTATGAGTGGATACACACTCAAATTATACATCATATACAGGGTTTATCTCCCAATATGAGATTGTATTGACATCAATATGTCATTTTTAATTAACATCATTATGTCGATAAAATCCCACATTGTGAGATAAACCTTATCACATATAGTGCACAAGTTGTGAAATCAAGTATACGCTTATTATTGTTTCGGTAATAAGACTTCTAAAGTGTTTATGTGCTCAAGATTACTCATTAACGGGGGCGCAGTGGTGTACGTATTATTCCTGGATCTCGAATCATGAAATACTGTATATTGTATTATTGATAGAACTGCCATACCGAGTCAGTAAAAACACTCAAAAACGAACGGAAAGAATATCTGTTCCCCGAATCCACTTCAGCAACAGCTTTATTCCCTTTCATAATGTTCATCTATAATGGTTAGAAGAGTATGTGCATAAAGGAACAACAGTACTAATTATCGAGTTATGTGATTAAAGTCGACCATGGCACTCGGAGAGTTTATCCAGCAAATACATATATGGGTAGGAGGCGGGTGCAGGGGGCTAACCCTAAACCTAACCCCCCCCCCCCCCCCCCCCCCCCCCGGTGTTTTGAAAATGGCCATATAAGCAGATAAGGGCAGAAAGCACCTCATATTCAGGCGAAATCATGTCATTTCAGTACTAAACTCTAAACTACACAAAACATATCAATTTCGGGCATTATAGAGGCGAGGCCCTTATTTATTCTTCTTCTTTTGTGTGCTTGTTGTGTAAAAACCGATAGGATAATATTTTGGGCAAAAGACCCTTAGTCCCCCTGACAAAAGTGCGCGCCTACGCCCATGAGCAAATATGATGTAGACTTTGATCTATCAAATATTATATTAAGGGGATCTCTATAATAAAACCCATGATCGTATACAAAAAAACTTCTTACGACTTGTGATGTTATGATTGTTATCGTAATACACGTCGATCAAACAAAACGAAACAGCAGACTGAGGGGTCTATTATTATGGCCAGCACGGGCAAAATCAGGCTTTTGTCACCAATTTATGTGTTGAAGAACTTGGCTTCTAAGTAAAAAACAAATATGCATTTTAATAACGTTTCAGCAAAGTTTAAAGTGAACGTAAACGTAATCATACTAAATACTTTTTATATTTATATTCATAACTTTATTTTGGGATTGATTTAGTATCTCTTTAAAGCTAGTGAAGAGTTCTTCCCTTTACTAAAAAAATATATGCATATTGTGTTTGTTTTGCCATAAGAGCCTAATTTGCCTTATCTGGTCCCATTTAGTGATCAGTAACGGTCAACCCAACAGAACAGATCACATGTTGAAAGAATTTAGAATTTAGAGAGCAGTGTGTTATCACAGCGGGTCATATTTCAGCAATTTATGGTCAGAGAGTATATTTCGGAGTCAAATTCCACATATTTTCTCTGACATTTACACGCTCTTGGCATTGATATAAGAGATGAGATATCATATGATTTGTGGTATCATTATCTATAAGGAGGTTTGCTCTGTATAGGCTTGATAAAACGAGATGTATATTGTGTGTCATTTTGAAAAAAACATATGCATATTGTAATGGTAAATTATTTAGTTTCGGTTATGCTTTTCTGTGACGTACAGTATAACCAGTACGAATTGCAATACTGAAAAACAATGTTGATTGTGTAAACTGTATATACAAGATAATCTTGTATATACAAGATAATTTTCAGGACTCACCAATCCTCCCCTCTTACATGGTGCAACCGCAAACCACACGTATTATATATACACCACCATGGAAATCGATACTTACAAGCAACATTTCAGATAATCTGGGTAGATATGCAGAATTTGTTAAATCAGGGAAAGGGTGTGACAATAATTTGTCGATCACCCCCCCCCCCCCCCCCCTCCCCTCAACAAAGAAATTCCTTAATAAATAAACGCCTATATCTTTGAGTGTATAATGCCACAAAAGTATATTGTGTGTATTTCCAAATGGATAACCATGAACATAATTAGTATGTATAATAACATCTGCATTCACCAACTTTTTGGTAGCACCTCCACCCCCCCCCCCCCCCCCCTTCCCAATGTTCAATTCGTTTCCCCATGAGCCATGGGCGTATATCTGTCATTGATACCCATTCAACTGGGGGGATGATCTATTCATTCATCCCCCTGATGAATAGGTATTACGTAAGTCGCTACGCCCATGCCATGAGCCATATACACATGGTTTCCCCGTTTCATGATGTTGTTCTGTAATTTACCCACAATACACATGATTGAGCCCATTGTATTTGCTCAGCATGCGAGCTGGCTGATTCTGATTTATAATTAGAATCCGGTTAGAACGTTGGAGGCGAAAGTAAATTTCACGAGCCTACATATAATAAAAAGAAACACAATGGCACGAAATCAACATCGGAAGTAATGACTCACACTCAGATCGCAATAAGTGTGTTTTGCCTCCTTAGAAACAATCACGACTTGTGTGATTTAATACCATAGGCATACAAGGTAAGCAAGGAGGAACTGGGGCTTAGCAACTTTGCGATTAATTGCAACTCTTTATGCAAGGACAGGACAGGACATCTAATTGATAAGAAATTGAAATTGTACAATTATTCCTGGTGATATTAATATAAACTTACCGTTAGGACTTTCATTATTGGAGACGCAGCATCAGATTATTTGTTCCTTTATTGTCCATCGGAAAAAAAATCGATAACAATGCACTCCACAATTTTGTATTAATACCATATTTCGCAGGGGTGATACATCACGCATGTATATTATAATTTAACGCGAAGTCCCGGCGATTACCGTTCCCTACGAGTTTATGAAACCCCCGTAGACTTTGTACACAACCCACTCGGTTCCCGTTGTCAAGGGGTTAAAGGTGTGTGGCTAAATTATGCAGCTAATATATATAGCCAAGGTGTGTAGTAAAGGTATGCGGCTTCGTAACAGAATGATATAACTATACATCAACATGGATTTGCAATCCCGACCGAGGCACATTTAATTTGTAGTTGTCTTCCTTTTTGTCCGATCCGATACTCAGTCCACGGATAATCGCTGAGTTACTACAAGTACACTGAATTGTATAACGTTACACTGCGCGACATCATATAATATTTAAAATGAAGATATAGTACGAGTACAAATTATGTATTCACAACCACGCCAGCGGTGGGTTCGTGGACAAAACACCGCGAACATAATAATTCGGCATTCAATCCAAAATGAAACGGGCATACTTGAACTATTAAAGTCCATTGATCACAACTACCAGCATTGGCAATGATTGTCTAATGGCCTAGATACCGTCGTCAAGCACCTATACGTATCTTGTTTTCAAAAGCGCCCGAAAGGGAGACGTTAATCACGAATGCAAATAATGGTGAGGGATATCCATGAGAATAATACAGAAGGTGATTCTCATTAAAACGCCGCCTAAAAATAGACAACCATTGTGTTGTTATTTGTATGGGGGCTGTGTTTGATATGGGGCGTGTACAGGGGATCCCCCACAATTGAAGCCACTGTCCCCTTTGTTAGTGAACATTCAAACAGCTGAATCAACTCAAAGGAAAGTACATGAGAGGACAATTTGTAATTGTATATAAAGATAATCACAGTAGCTTTTAATGTAGGCCGACTTGTACTTCCAACGTTCTTGCCCCCCCCCCCCCCCCCCCCCCCCCCATGTGTCAGGTCAACGTTTGCCACCCTACACCTCATGGATTACATCAATTCAGCCACTGGCGGCCTAGATAGACTACTTCATTGATTTAATATAAAGGTTTCCTATTGTTTGGTTTAAAGACTCAGGAAAAAGGGTAAATGAAGGTGTTTGTATCGGTATTTAAAGAGGTAGTTTAGTTTTGGTAGAGAGGGCGCTGCACATCACATTTTTTTGTGAGATAATGAAAAACTGAGTGTCGAATTTGAGAGAACATGCAATTTTAATGGCAGAATAAACTTTATTGGTCAAAATCGGTCCAGAAACGGCTGAAATATAAATAAATATATTTGATCTTATAATTATTTGGGGCCCAAATAATTAGATGATTTTTTCAAAAAATTTAAAATGCTTACACTTTTTCAAAAATGTTCAAAAGCGTTTTTTAAATAGTTGTTGATGATCTATCTACTTAATCATTATTTCAATAGAACATCACATGCATTATTTTGTATGAAAAATGGTTGAAACGAATGCCTTTTTAGAAAGGGCACTCTTGTGATGTAAAATGGCTCTTTTTGAATGATAACGGGCTTTTTACTTAGTCGTTTGTAATTTTGTATACATTTCGAGCATGGTGGAGTAAAAATAATGTTACTGTCCATGTTTGGTTACTAAAGTTTAGCCTTACTAAAACTGTACTACCCCTTTAAAGGGATAGTTGCGTTTTGGTATAGAGGGCGCTACACTAAATAATTTGTTTGTGAGATAATGAAAAACTGTGTGTCAAATTCAAAAGAGCTACTTTAAAACAAATAAACAAACCATGACATAGGCCAATACAGAGTTTAACAATTACCACAATATAATATTTAATTTAATTTGGAACGCAATCTTGCTGCATACATATCTCATGTCAATTAAATATTATAAGTATAATATATACGTATTGAATGTGGAAATGCTACTAGTATATCGCAGCATGTACAAGGAACTAGTTATTTCTGTATCATTCATCGTACACAATTATACAAGAATATGTCGAGCGCAGCGTGATATTGTCCCGATATTGTTAAAGGTAGTGTTGAGTATTGGTATTTCCCGAAGTGCCCCCGATATTTTTTTGTGAGATAATGAAAATCTGACTGTCAAATTCGAAAGAACATACAATTTAATGACAGAATAAACTTTATTTGATCAAAATCGGTTCAGAAATGGCTGAAATATCCATAAACATAGCAATTTGTAATAATTGTGGGGCCCACAATTATTCGATAATTTTGAGCCAGCCGTTAAACAAAATTGTAAACATGCTTCCTCTTTTCTAAAATTTACAAAAGAGGTTATTAAGTAGTGGTTGATTATCTAAACACTATATCAACAAAACATCACATGCACACTATTTTATTTAAAATGGTTGTAACCGATGAGTGTTTAGAGAGCGCCCTCTTGAGTTTTAACGGCTCTTTTTGAATGATAACATGCTTTTTACTTAGTCATTTGTAATTTTGTGTTCCTTTCGAGCATGGTGGAGTTATAACTATTAGTTTGTAATGTAATGGTGCAGGTTTTGGTTACTGGGAAATAATCGAGCTATACCGACTACATCTAGGCTCACAATCTGTACTTTCAAACTAACAAACCATCAAAGTAACAAACCAACAGATAAACTTACAAACCAACAAACCAACAAACAAACTAACAATCCAACAAACAAACATATAGACAAACAAACACACAATGTATCATGTACAGACATATAAGCTTACCCAGGATTTTTTTAAGGGGGGGGGGGGGGGTGTTATTCCGTCGCCAAAAAGTGTCGAGGCCAACAAACAAACAAACATACATATAAACAAACAAACACAAAAAACAAACAAACAAAAACAATGTACCATGTACAGACTCTCATACTGCACCAACATACAACATGACGGCATTATAAAAAACAAACAATCATGAATTGATGAGCAAAGAAATGTTATTAATCAGACGGAGTAAGCCAAATACGATACATTCGCAAACGATCGATAAATCAAGAAAATAATCGGACTCAAAACTTGTTAAACATCCGTCCTATAAATTTGAGAATTACGATTGACGTTAAACTCTTTATGAAGCTATATTTACCACTTCTAGACTCACAATAAGTATAATATGGTTACTTAATTATTCATCATTAATTCTGTATTAATTGCTGCTTGTAATTAATGTTGTTAATTAACAATACATTACCTGTTTTCTTTGTTAATTTTCTCCCTTTTTTTTAATTCTACGTAACGTAAGATCTTGTAGTGTATGCATTCATTCTTGCATTATTTTGTTCACGGCCCTGCTGGAAAAAACAGCTTCTATATATAGCTGAGCGCGGGCAATTGTACCAATTGTACATGTATATACCGCGATGAAATAGAATAAATAAACAAACAAACAAACAATTATCAGATATTTCATCTGATTTCTACCACTTCGACTCTAGCTCATCTAGGAAATGTGCTAGAAGTTGAAATGATCAACCCGTGAAAGGATCTAGAATACCATTGTCAAAATCCTGTAAACTTATTTTGAACTAAATTGATATGGTTCCAACATACCTCTGTATATAACCTCTGGAACGAAGAGTTCTAAATCATCCTGAAACGGTATGAAAACTTGATTCTAAAACGCGAATGTCCTTAGTAAGCAAGAGCTCAAGCTGGTCTGGAGGTGCTTGAAAAAACGCAAGCAATTGCTTATCAAGACAAGTAAAAGGTTCGTTTTATGCATACGGTTTTAAGCAATTGCTTGTTTGGTTAGCAATTGCTTACGAGCAGTAAGCAATTGCTTGTTTTTATGCATACGGCCCAATGTCTATGTCTCGCAAATTCAAAAAATGTCTCTGCAGACCCCATACCTCAAATCTTGTAGAGATTTCTTACTGTATGACTCACCATTTCGCGATTTCACACCAGCATACAATCTCCCCAACACTTGGTCTGGCGATTTCAAGTCCATGTCAGACAATTTGTCAAAATGTATGATTCCAGCATCGCAATAATCTTGGATCACTGTCAGGCTGAAGTTGTCGCTTTGTATTTTTACTTTCACTCTCAAGTAAAAACGTGTCCATTTCATCCTCATCAAAAAGCTCAAATCTTACGTTTGTGGCCGCCATTTTAGTAGAGCAACAAAACGAGCAATTAACAGCAAACGGTGTAATCAGTATAGGGTGTAATGTACGATACGTATGTACAGCTTACACAGTCGAATGCCTTACTGTAATCTATGAAGCACATATAAAGAGGGTGTTTGAGTTCTCTGCATTTCTCGATTACATTTCTGATGTTAACAATCTGATCTCTTGTCCCCCTGCCTTCACGGAACCCTGCCTGCTCTTCTGAGATCTCTTCTTTCAGCTTGACTTTCATTCTCCTGCTAATGACCTTCAGAAGTACTTTACTTGCATGACAAATCAAGCTTATTGTCCGATGATTTGAACATTCTTTCAGATCCCCCTTCTTTGGTAATGTTATGAATACAGCTCTACACCAGTCTTTAGGCCATTCTTTCTCCTTCCAGATATTGCAGCAAAGACGCCACATCAAATCAATCCCTTCTTCACCGGTAGCCTTCCACATCTCAGAAGTCAAGTTATCTAAACCAGGAGACTTGCCATCCTTCAGTTGTTCCAGTGCTATCTCTACTTCTGATCTTAGTGGAGGGGGCTCCATTTCATCTCTTTCCTCCCACCGTGTGTCATCTTCATTTTCCTGTGCCGCAAACAGCTTTCTACTGTACTGCATCCATCTGTTCTTTATGTCCTCACTATTTGTCAGTGTTTTGCCATTTTCGTCATTAATCACGTCCAATCTTGGGGTCCTTTTCTTTGTGATTTCTTTCACAATAGCAAATGCTACCTTGGAGTTGTTCTTATGACGTTCTAGGTCTTCACACTTTCCCTCTATGTTGTTCCTTTTGTCCTCCTTTACACTACTTGTGACTTTTGTATTGAGTCTCGTCCATTCCCCTCTATTGTGTTTTGCCTTTGCCCTCTTCCTCTCGTCTGATAGCTCAAAAGTCTGATTTGAGATCCATGGTTGTTTCTGTTTTCTTTTCCTTGGGATGTGATTCTTTGCTGCATTCTCAACTGTTTCTTTCATGTCTTCCCACAACTCATTTGGTGTTTGTTCCGTTTCATCCATTCTCAGCAACATCTCAAACTTGTTCTTGACTTCAACTGAAAACTGAGCAGGAATACGATCAACATCGTACCTTGTAGGAGCTGTACCACTTTTCTTAGCCTTCAGTCTTAGTTTGAGTTTAGCCAAAAGCAGCTGATGGTCACTGCCGCAATCAGCACCTGGTCTTGTCTTGACATTCTGGAGTGATGTCCGCCACCTCTTTTGAACCATGATGTAGTCTATCTGGTTTCTCGCTCTATCTCCTGGACTCATCCATGTCCACAGTCTCCTTGGGTGGTGCTCAAACCAAGTGTTGCCAATGATGAAGCTGTTTGTCTCACAGAATTCTTCCAGTCGATCTCCTCGTTCATTTCTGCTGCCTAGACCATACTTTCCAATGCATTCAGATTTCTCCCCATTTTTTCCAATCTTTGCGTTCCAATCACCCAACATGATGAGGAAATCTTTCCTAGGTATACTGTCCACCACATCTTGTACTTTCTCGTAGAATTCAGTGATTGCCTCCTCTGATGCATCTGATGTTGGTGCGTATACCTGAATGATTGAGATATTCATGGGGTGCCCTTGCAGCCTTACAGTCATAATTCTCTCATTGATCGGGTTGTATCCCAAGGCACAATTAGCTGTAGCCTTCTCTATGATGAAGCCCACTCCACCACGTTTCCTTCCACTTTCTTTCCCCGAAAAGATTACTGTATTTCCTTCGTCAGTTATGAATCTGCCTTGTCCGAGCCACCATGATTCTGATATTCCTAGGACTTTAATATAATTTGCAGCCATCTCTTTCTCTACGATTTCCACCTTCCCATCTGACAAACCACGAACGTTCCATGTGGCTACGTTGATTGGTTTTCTTAGAGGGGTGCTGTTCCTTTCCTTCTTGAGACCTTCAAGAACAGGACTTCCTTCAACAGGCTTTGATCCTGATCCGTCATCACCTGCAAGCGTACTATGAGCAGTACCTCTCTCTTCCCCAGTAGCAATTGACGTATCATCCGGCCTGCGGGACCCACCTTCCGATACCCTCTTGATTTTTTGATTTCGTACTCTCATGTTGACAAACGCGACCGATTAATAATGGTGGGTGGCCAGATCCTTCCATCGCAGTACAGAAGCCAGAAGCATCAATGCTGACCTGCCCTCTGCTCCCCCGTAGCCACCGTTGTCCAAGGTTTGGATCCTCCGCCAACTACAGGTACTGCATCGCTGCTGCCCGGTGCAGGACAGGACAGGGTTTATTTGAAGGCGACCCAACTCGCCTTGTCATGTTCTCGTCAAAGAGATGTGAGAGTTTTTCTAGAGCTAACAGCGTCACCTATTAGCTCCTCTCCCCTGGTAAGAACATCGGCGGAGGCATAACAAAAAACAATTACTAGTAGCATATATCCGGTGGCGCATGACAACCATCAATGGGCTAGTTCATTGATGTTTACACACAATTACACAAAATTATTTACACAAAAGTGCGTAGTATAATACACAATTTTCCTTTCTATCACTGCTGTATTTCTTTCGACAGTTGAATTGATTTGACTTGAATTGAATCAAACCAAACTAAACTGAACTAAAGAAGTCAACTAAACTGAGTTGAATTGAATCGTATTGACAGGGCTAATCCACTTGCGGGTTCTTTGCTCTTGAATGAGTTACCCAAACACATTGGAAATATTACGTCCGCAGAAGACTATTTAATACAAATATCTCTCCCCGTTTGCCTTTCGGTAATTTCAGAAAATGTCCTGTTTTGTCAGTATATTTATGTATTTGTATAATCGTATTTTGTTCTTTATATCCATGTGCACTCGGTTGTATTATAATTATGTTTGTTACTATATATATTTACTTATTTCTCTCGCTGTGTGTAGATAATCCTAACTGCGCCCTGAGCATGTTTCAATATATGGCATAGAATGAATATCATTATTATCATTATTATTACTATTCATTTATTTTCAGAATCACTCCATGGTGCGTCCGGAAAGTTCACTACACCATCAGCATCATCATTAAAACCATGCATCAAAATCATAACAAAAAAATGTCTTTGTACTTTATGTAACATGGAATGACTTTTAATAAAAATACAGATTTCACAAAATACTACAATTTGGTATGACAACTGTACAAACTCGAGAAAATGAAAGAAAATGAAGTTCATACTGACCACCATAAATATACATACAATTGCATAAGTTTACACCAACTCATTTTTACAATTTCATTATTGCATGAAAATGGTTCAACACTTATTATATTACACCATTTTTTATTATACCCATACAATGTGATGTGGCCATGACAAAAACAGAACTTGATATAACATGATGGGGTGTTGACTATGGCAGTTGAAAGAGGCAATTTACTGGCCATAATATAAGACACAAATTTGAAAGCCAACATTGTGTTTTTGAACGAAAATCATCTAACCGAAATTGCTGACTTTCGTATAATTTGTCTTCTTTTTATTTCATATCTGAATCCAGTAGCTGTTGTTCCCACAATCATGGCCGGGGAAACTGGAATGTCCTGCTCTATGTTAATCAACAAAAGTACACTTACAGTAACCCGTTCCTTACTTAGTTAATGGATCACTTTACAATGAGGTTTCACTGTACATAGTATGAACACAGTGTTACCATAGAAACCATAAGATGAGGTGATGACAATAACATTTGATGCTCCCCTTTCATATGTGACCTTACACCACCACAAAACGACCAATATGTCGGGAAAACTGATTGTGCTGATTTTCATTTAACATTAAAATAAAAGTCATTACCTTTAAAATGGTATATAAATTGTCATATTTGGACTAAGCAAACCCTTTCAAAATGAACGCCAAAGATTTGGAATATGGCTTAAGCATTTTTAAAATAAGGGAGAAACGGGCCGCTTAAAAGATCAGTGTCCATTCAAGCGCTGTAATAAGATCAAATTTATTAGATGAAAAATAATATTTAAACATAATTTCAGACGCTCAAAACTTCACAGGAGGTAGATTAAGATACGCTTATTTAGGAAATACCAAAATCCTAAATCTCATATTTTGAACAAAATTTGACTATTTTAGCTAATAAAAGAGAAACTACCACGGCGGCAACATAACGGTCGTTTTGTGGTGTAAGGTCACATATGTTATAGAATAATGAGGTAAATAAAGACTCGTAATCCATCATTACTTGTTCATTGTCACATGACTGTTTAGCGCTAACAGGGGTTATAATACAAAATGTATAAAGTGTATAATTGGCAGAAAAAAACTTCCACAATTCAAGCAACAACAAAAAATAATAATAAAATAGTAGGGTACCGAAGTAGCGATGTCACATTCTGTTGTTATAACATGGTAAAAGTTCTAAACAATTTTCCTTTGATTCTGGCTTTTTGTAGTGGGTTGGAGCTGGACAATAGCTTTCTTAGCAACCGCTATGTCACAAAATTTCTGGCTTGCCTGACATTGGGCCGTATGCATAAAAACAAGCAATTGCTTATAAGCAATTGCTTTAAGCACAAGCAAGAGCTTGTCAAGCAAAAGATCAAGTTCAAGCAATTGCTTGAATTCATATGCACAAGCTTTTGCTTGTGCTGAAACCTTTTGCTTGCACTGCCTAAGCAATTGCTTACGTGTTGGACAAAGGATCGTTACGGTTGTGCGAACATCACACTGCAGGACAACAACGCTTCGTGCCCGACCTGGCAGCAGTATTTTTGCTTACGCAAATAGGGGGGAAACAGCAGAGCATTAGGGGGGTTTCTGTGCAGATCGATGGACGAAAATTGCCGTTAAAAATCTAAAATAACAGAAATTGTATTAAAGATGAAATCATAACATAACCTCTGGAATAAGGAGCTCGTAATCATCCTGAAACGGTATGAAAATTTGATCCTTAAACGCGAATGCCCTGAGTAAGCAAGAGCTCAAGCTGGTCTGGATGTGCTTGAAAAAACGCAAGCAATTGCTTATCAAGACAAGTAAAAGGTTCGTTTTATGCATACGGTTTCAAGCAATTGCTTGTTTGGTAAGCAATTGCTTACGAGCAGTAAGCAATTGCTTGTGCTTGTAAGCAAATGCTTTTGCTTGCAAGCAATTGCTTGGTTTCATGCATACGGCCCATTGGGCCGTATGCATAAAGACAAGCAATTGCTTATAAGCAATTGCTTATAAGCAATTGCTTTAAGCACAAGCAAGAGCTTGTCAAGCAAAAGATCAAGTTCAAGCAATTGCTTGAATTCATATGCACAGGCTTTTGCTTGTGCTCAAACCTTTTGCTTGCACTGCCAAGCATTTGCTTACGTGTTGGACAAAGGATCGTTACGGTTGTGCGAACATCGCACTGCAGGACAACAATGCTTCGTGCCCGACCTGGCGGTAGTATTTTTTTTCTTACGCAAATAGCGAAGAAACAGCACAGAGGGCCGTATGCATAAAAACAAGCAATTGCTTGTGCTAGCCTTTTGCTTGAATCGGTATGCATAAAAACAAGCAATTGCTTGCAAGCAAAAGCATTTGCTTACAAGCACAAGCAATTGCTTACTGCTTGTAAGCAATTGCTTACCAAACAAGCAATTGCTTACAACCGTATGCATAAAACGAACCTTTTACTTGTCTTGATAAGCAATTGCTTGCGTTTTTTCAAGCACATCCAGACCAGCTTGAGCTCTTGCTTACTCAGGGCATTCGCGTTTAAGGATCAATTTTTCGTACCGTTTCAGGATGATTTTCAAGCTCCATATTCCAGAGGTTATGTTGTGATCAAATTCCTGTTATTTTAGACTTTTTACGGCAATTTTTGTCCATCGATCTGCACAGAAACCCCCCTGATGCTCCGCGCTGTTTCCCCCCTATTTGCGTAATAAAAAATACTGCTGCCAGGTCGGTCACGAAGCGTTGTTGCCCTGCAGTGCGATGTTCGCACAACCGTAACGATCCTTTGTCCAACACGTAAGCAATTGCTTGGCAGTGCAAGCAAAAGGTTTGAGCACAAGCAAAGGCTTGTGCATACGAATTTAAGCAATTGCTTGAACTTGATCTTTTGCTTGACAAGCTCTTGCTTGTGCTTAAAGCATTTGCTTATAAGCAATTGCTTGTTTTTATGCATACGGCCCATTGCATCAGGGGGGTTTCTGTGCAGATCGATGGACAAAAATTGCCGTAAAAAGTCTAAAATAACAGGAATTTGATTAAATATGAAATCACAACATAATCTCTGAAATAAGGAGCTTGTAATCATCCTGAAACGGTATGAAAATGTGATCCTTAAACGCGAATGCCCTGAGTAAGCAAGAGCTCAAGCTGGTCCAGAGGTGCTTGAAAAAACGCAAGCAATTGCTTATCAAGACAAGTAAAAGGTTCTTTTTATGCATACGGTTTTAAGCAATTGCTTGTTTGGTAAGCATTTGCTTACGAGCCGTAAGCAATTGCTTGTGCTTGTAAGCAAAAGCTTTTGCTTACAAGCAATTGCTTGTTTGTGTGCATACCGATTCAAGCAAAAGGCTAGCACAAGCAATTGCTTGTTTTTATGCATACGGCCCATTGTTTTGAACCATTACCCATACCTAAGAATAGTTGTGACGTCACAATCCAGTACTCTATTGCAATAGATAATCAAGCATAATTACTTTACTGGCGTTTGTCATTGATTCAAATTACTTGATGCGACGATGCTATCTAATAATGAACGATGCATCATGAAACTGTAGGTTAAAGGGGACCACCAGGCAAAGAACAACAAACAAATATATGTTTTGGTACCGTTGTGTGCTATTAAATATATGCTCAACACTTTGCAAAGGGTTGTGTAATTCATGAACAATACAATTAATTACCACCACTTACGGAACCATCATGACCAGATGGTTCCGTATGCGCCAATTCTATTCATGCATACGTTTGGAGACAATTGAATCCCGGACGATTCGATCGCCCTAGACAAAAGGTAGTCTTCGTATGCAGACCATGAACGCATGCTTTAGTATGATGATGCGTTTTCTAATTATATAATTTTTTTCTGTAAATATATTTCTTCTGAACTTGTTAGTGGAATCGACTAATAAAGATGTAACATTTCATTTTTAAGAATATTATTTTTGGGAGGTGGTGGTACCCTTTAAGTTTAGCCAGGCTAAATCTAACCTCGCTCATGAGAATTCCAGACAATGTTTGTTCTTTTATTCATCAAGGAATTTCTAACAGCTCTACACTGGGAGTACAATATATTATATATTTTGTTTCACATTTATAATAAAATTGGTTTTAATTTGAATAAATATCCGTTTAAAGAACTCCCAGAAAATCATTTTTTTAAACTGACATGCTTTTTTTTTCACTCTTTTAATAAGTGAATTTTCACATTGGAATGATTATTCAGTAAATTCTGAAAAAAATAATAATAATATTCTCCATTTATATAGCGCCTACTATGATTGATAATCACCTCTAACGCTTTACAATCAAGCACACAAAGTGCATGTTTTCCACTCCCTGGAGAGCATTCCAGCCAAGGGCAACCTTGTAGGTGCATACAATGCTACTTCTACTTCTACTTGGGTACTCGACAGGGTCCATCAGTCAGGACGTAGAGTCAAGGGGAACTACTTCCCATCCTTCCGGGTACCCATTTATACACCTGGGTCGAGAGCTACAAATATGGATACATTTTCTTGCTGGAGGAAAAATGCGATGGTAATACTCTAGGTTCGAACTCGGGACCTCACGATTGGAAGGCACACCACATTCGTGAAAACAAATAACTGATTATACAGAGGCAATTTATGTTTCTTCCATGACATTAATCCATTTGTCAAAATCAACAGATAAACATGTGCAGCAGATATCTAAGTCAGAGTGCAATACGATCTATTGCTAGGAGTTAAACAATCTGTGATTGCACAAATACACACCTTTTCACTGAATTTGGTACAAATTTGGTACAAATTATTCATGATTTTCATTATTGCAATTTATTGTAAATATGAAAATAGGGTAACTGGTATACTCAGTATACATGTATCCTCTATTGTATGAAAAAATAGTGTTCGGCAGTACGCATATATGTTATCAAACAAATAATGAACATTTAAAAAGTAATCAAACTTTGTACATTGAATAAAATAACATGTTACTCTTACATTTCAATAATGGACCTTTTATCAGATACATTTCGATCTATGAAAGAACAAAAACTTGTTTGAATGCATTTGTTGTGTGTGCTATATTAAAGGGACTTAGTAACATTGTCCAAATCCTCAAAATCCAATTGAAATTCTAGCAGTTCCCTCATACCTTGTTGTATTCTTATCAACAAAAAAAGCATGGGACAGGTTTCGGTTTTTCAAATTTCCCTTTCGTTAAAAAGATATTTACGATTGAAATGTTCAATGTCAAATTATCCAACGGATCGTCAGAACCGTGTACAAAGTGAGTGTAATGAGTTGGTGAATGTCACTTTGCATTTTTGCTCATTACTCGGCCATATAAAGTACATTTAACTTGAAATTTTCACACAACACCCAGTGGACATATAATATTACAATAATATATATTGTATCAACCACTCATCACTTTTTGCAAAGTTACTAGATCCCTTTAAAGGAGGATATGTTAGACTGCAAGACATAACTACATTGCACTTGTACACCATTTGCGATAATGTATTAATATCAATATGTTGTATGTTGTATTGATGTTGTTTAATTGTGTAAACTGTAATGTGCTTTGTCATTGTATATTGTATTTTATGAGATTTTAAATAAATTGTCAATTTAATTCAAATTCAAATGTGCCTCAAACATAACGTTGAGTTGGACGCCAACCAAACCTGTTCAGATCACCTAAACATTGCTAGCTTGATATCAAACTTGCGGTGGTCAGTGTGGTGGTTTGATAGTAGGCATTAATTGCACAAGCATTTTCAAATTACTTGGTACATGCATTATAATGCCGTGAATGAGACTCAAGATGCAAGTATAGACAAATACTCCTTTCTAGCTGCCCTGATACAAAAAAACACTTTACTGATAGAATTTGCCTTATGTAAACAAAGGTGAAACCAATGCTTGCCCGCATATGCCATTTATACTGCCAGAGAAATTTACTCACTGGGACGAGCCTTGGCCAGAAGTGAAAAATTATTGCGCAACGGCTTGCTAGCTGGGCACTACAGTGGGCGGAACAAAATAATGACCTTTGACCAATTTCATTGGTGTTTTTATCCCAAACCCATTCAAATACAGCATTTCATCGGAGTCACACCGATAGAAAGAGAATTTCTCATGCTCTGGAGAAGCAGGAGAATTTCATCGCCTATTTTTCTGCTCTCTATCGGCTATTCCCCCTCTGTACAATTCACAGTGACCGTTTCATTGGATGCGTCCGGACGCATTTGATTAAAATCAGGGCAGCTTGAAAGGGGTACTAGTCACATATAAAGTATGTCAAGAAGAAGTTTAATTTCATCGTGCTAAATGCATATAAGTTGCTTACGGTTTAAAGGAAATAAGTAAATCATCCCAGAATCAAAAACTCCAATGGAGACAGACCATTTCAATTCACAGTACCCTTGTTATGGATTATGTTGCCCATAAACATTTGTATTTCCACATTTATAGATCTTCTGCTCCAAATTGCAGGTCATTCTATCTCATTTAAAGGAGATAATATATTTGTTTATATTTTTTAAACCCAAATTTTGAATTGTTTGCGCTAGAATGTGACGTCAATTCCAAACAAATAAGCTCCGCCGCTTTTTGTTTAGCTTTTTGTTCGGGATTGACGTCACATTCTAGCGCGAACAATTCAAAATCCTGGTTTCAAAAAATATCATGGCAGCCTCCATGCTGAATGAGATGAATGGGAAAAAACGTGCTGCAAATGACTTTGAATAATGCTCCTCCCTTGCTCAGATGGCAAATGTTGCAAGTATTTGCATGAAATTCTGTTTTAATGTGTAGAGAACATAATCAAAATTAAATAGGTGAGAAACCACTCCTTTGACTTTCCAATATTTGTTTTTGACCAGCACCTCGCCTTCTTGGTTGTCCTGGAGAGAATCCTGTGAATCAGAATAGTTTACTAGAAAAATGGTGCATTATAAGTGCTGGACTAGAAATAATGCTGATCTGACTTAGCTTACTAACCTTGACTTGACTTTGTAAGCTGTGCATACATGATTGCACATAAACGCTTAACCAAGTAGGTTTCTATTGGTCACATAACATTCATCGTAAGAATAGTTCACGTATCAATCATAATTCCTAAACTCATGATTAGTTATTCATGTCAAAATGTCATCTTCAATTCTTCATAAAACTTCAGCTAGGTCCCACGTTTTCCAGTTCCTCTCAATCACAATACCCTGAATAATTCCAATGACGAAGCCACAGATCACGTCGCTCCAGTAATGCCTTCCAAGTAATATACGACACATGCACACCGCTATGGTCCACGCCAGAAGCATGACTTGTTGGAACATGGAAAGCGAGAACGTTGTGACGAAGAAATATAATACGAAGGCTGCCCTCGTGCAGTGTCCCGAGGGGAAGGAGAATGAATCGACAGAAATGGTCATGATCATGTCGTCCTTGTTTTGGGCAGGGCGGGGGCGCTGGACCAGGCCTTTCATAATGAAATTGATGAGGAGGTCCAGGAGGAGACCTAATCATGAAAAAAATAGAGAAATGCATTTCATCGTTAAACTTTAAAGTGATTCAAAGTGAAAAAGAAGGCTTTTTACCAAGTGAAAAGGATGAAAATTTATGTCAAATTCTATCCCTGGATGTTAACTTGAAGTATCAACATTTAGATGCTATGAAGGATCAAAGAATCCAAACTCAGGTACATTTGACTACAATCAAAAAGCAATCTGGAATGCTGATCAATTCAATCTTAAATACCTCCACAATCAGGGAGACATTACAATAAGCCAAACAAACAAGGTACAAGAGAAGTGGGAAAATCCAAGTGAATTTGGCTGAATTTACAAAGTTTAATGGACCACTTTAAGATTAGTCATACATTTGAAGAATCGTGAATTGCTAGCTGCAAATGGGTTGCATTCTAATTCATTGATTTGTTCAAGAACAATTATCTTCAAATTTAACTAAAATTTGAGAAGCAATTGAAGAAGAGACCAAGTAACTACAGAATTCTTGCATTTAAAAGACTCATATAGAATGCTTGTAGAGTTACAATAAACAAAACATGCTTTATTCTATGAACTTGCCTTAGAATAAGCTTTCAGAATTCTGTTGGCATGATGTGACTTAAAGTAGCAGTTGAATCACAGATGTCTAAATCCCTGGCCGCATATTATGACTTGTATAATCAACATTTCTTTCTTACAATACATAAATTGGTTAGGACAACCATTGGTACCCATGTAGAGTACAGAAGTAGCAGTGTCACATGCTTTTGTTTTAACGTAGTAATGTTTCCAAACAAATTTGCTTTTGATTCAGGGTTTTGGCGGTGAGTTGAGAGCTGGACGACTGCCATCTTAGCAACAGCTAGCGCTAGGTCAAAACATTTCTGACTTTCCTGACCTATGTCAATTATGAATAGCAGTGATGCACACGTCAGAACTTCATACATCTCTAAACATATTTTGTGTAAAGTAAAATTAACTTGCCTAGGATTAGATTAGCAGTTGGATTGAAGACTTCCGAATCCCGGGCAGCATGTGACCTGTAGAGGAAGTAGAGAGAGATGGCGAACCACGGCACCCCGTGCCCAGAGATCTCCAGGAGCTTCACGAGGGGGCGCAAGGACCCCCAAGATGATTCCCACGATGCGCAGACGCTGCAACGGCTGGTCAGCTGCTTGTCATAATGGACCAGAGTGTCCCACTTGGACGAGGTGTGTGAGTGGGTAGATCGCCGGTGACGCTTGACCATGCTGTTGTTGTGCTCCTTCTTCGTCATGATTGCAAGTAGCAAACCAGCAGGCTGGATGATAATAAATAATAATAGGTTCAATTTAGATAGCGCCTAATATGATACACTAGAATCTTTAGAAGCCCTTTACACTTTTAATACCAACACCAATCCCTTGGGAGCGTTCCTTCCCAAGTAGCTCATGGTTGGGGTATCATAAAGATACAAAAGAGCCAGTCGCTTAGGTATTTTCTTGTGTATAGAAACCTGAAAACTTTCCCTTGGAGAAAAAAATTAATAACTTTAGAATTTAGTTCAATCTATTTGTAATAAGATGCGTGGACATTACAAAGAAGTTCTATTAGCTGCTAGCGTGTCATGTGAGTGGGTAGTTTGCCAGTGACGCTTGACCATGTTGTTGTTGTGCTCATTTCTTGTCATGTTTGTGAGATGCGAGTAGTGAACCTGCAGGCTGGATACATGGGGGAAACAAAAGAGCTACATGTGATGACACACGCGGTACCCCGGGGTACCGTTGTACCCCGGGGTACCGCGTTGTGTAGCGCCATCTTGTGTCCACTCGAAGCACAACCGTATTGCGTTGTGTATGCAGTGCAGCGCGCGATTGTATGCACGCTATACCCTGGTACAGCCCTAAAAAATAAATAAATAATTATACAAAATGGCGGATATTCGTTTGGTACCCCAGAGTACCATTTATGTCATCATGTAGTCAGTTATTTTCTTGCGCATAGAAACCTAATCACTAATACCCTTGGAGAAAAAAGAAAATAACTTTAGAATTTAGTTCCAATCTATTTGTAATAAGATGCATGGACCTTCAAAAGGAGTCTGCTAGCTGTTAGTGTGTCCCATTTGGATGTTGAATATGAGTGGGTAGATCGCTGATGACCCTTGACCATACTGCTATTCTGTTCCTTTGTGCAAATTAAATAAATGGAAAAGAGGTCATCATTGGCCAGTTAATACATTTGCCAATTAAGAAATTAATTGATCTACTAAGATTTGCTATAAACTAAACAAGGTAAATTACTTTCTTCTCACGTTTGTCCGTTTATGTAGTAAGGTGCTCAATAAATGGGGGTCTAATGGTCTTTGGGCACGTAAAAAGGTAAAAGCATACAAAACTATTTTACCAAAATATACCATCAAATTTAAGGTTATTTTAACAATATTTTGCATATATATTATTTTTGAATTTCATTTATTTTTGTACCGAGGAAATATGAAGAAAACTAGGAATTAATATATTTTAATTGTATGTATGGTTTTACTTAATATATTGGCTTACGCTGGTTTTAACACGAAATGTAGTAGTGTTTAGGTCATTAATGCAGCACATTCAGTTAACCCCTTGACTTGCAGCCCTGGTGTGTTTAGGTGATGTAATGGATTTTGAGGACCTTTCCATTACTTGCAAGATTATTTGTTTTTAAACAAATCAAATATGGGAAAAGTTGAAGGTTTGAAATTATTAATTATTTTATTAAGTACATTGAAATGGTCATGTCATGATTTGAATTATCAAAGTAGTGCATTTCTCCAATATGTTCTTCTTTTAATTTGGAGTTGTAAAACACCTCCCTGCACTACAACATCTTTTGGACAGGTTACGACTCAAAATTCAGAACCCAATCGACTATGAATTACGGCTATAAAACTACAATGCACAGTATCATGAAATATTGAAGCTAATAACTGAACTTATTTGTCTTTTATTCTATGCCTTCAGTTGGCCCGTAAGATAATCTATCAACTTTCCGTAGTGCATATATATGTGTTTGGCTCAGAAGGTTTGTACATCATGTGAATAAACAAATTTTCAAATGTTTAAATTAAATTATGTTACATTTACATGCCTCATCAAACATGTCAGACTTGCGTAATTAATTGCATCACTTTCAAACCATCCAAAAATCCAAAATGGTTTATTAAGTCACACATAGCTACATTACAATAGCGTTGTGCAGAGATGAACCTCTTCCGCCTGCTGCACTATCCAATTGAACAAAAATATTTTTGTCGGCTGATTCCTCTCTCCATTTCTGGAATTCTGAGATTCCGAGATTACCATTTTCTACCACTCATTTTCAAAATTTCGCATTCTGAGCATTTTTGTAATTTAAAGGAATGTTATAGTTAAACTTAACAAATTGTGAATTATCTGCACAGACGTCATGACAGACTTGGTCAGCGCTTATGCAGTTTCGTACCCTTTTTTTTTTTTTTTTTTTTTTTTCTCCAACGCTTCATTTGTCTTTAAACTCAACTAAATTAGTTCATATTACTCACTGCACTTTGTCCTTAACCCTCGATGGTCTGTTGTAATATTTTGGTCAACATTTAAGCCCTTTTTTGGCGACTTTAATCGATGGCTTTGAAAGCGTCGCGGCACCAGCTTCGCAGTCGCCAAAATCAAAATAGCGGGACTTCACGAGCAGCTAGCTATGCCGTTAGCTACCTGAGACTTGAATGTGGAGAGAGTACCGTACTCCTGCCGTACGTGCTCGTGCGCGCCGTACCGGTTACATCCATAGCTGAAGCGATGTACGGTGGCTCTAAATATGGAACTAAAAAAAACACGATCATACGGCCACCCGCTTGATCAATTGATTACGTTTCAGATTTATAGCCACCATACATATGGACGTAACCGGTACGGCGCGCGCAGGAGTACGGTACTCTCTCCACGTTCATGTCACCAGTAGCTAACGGCATAGCTGCATGCTTGTGAAGTCCAGCTATTTCGATTTTTGCGACCGCGAAGCTGGTGCCGCGCACATCTACTAGTAAATTGGTCCAGTAACTGGACCATTTACACGCAACATATAGGAAAGTTCGTTAGCATCGACATACCTAGCTGATGCCATCTACCGACAAAAAATCGCGCAGGAAGCTCTTCTTGAATACTAGTGCCATAGAGCTGCATAAGTATTCAGACGCGTCCGTTTGCGCTCTCGATCCCGGAGTGTTCGCTTCGCCACCTGCCTCCCTAGCCGCGGCGCACCGCCGCGACGAAACACGTGTTATTCTATGAGAGACCGATCTTCTTTGCGATGGGATTTTATAGCGCGGGGTGGGCGTGCACGCTTCGGACGTAATAATCGATATATGAAGGGCGTATTTACTCAAAATACACGTTTACTAAAGAGTCTCCTATTAAGAATTTGAATAGTTTACCTTCCGATTTCATTAAGTCAAGTGTGATCAAATTCATCAAAACTTGAAATGATACAAATATGAACGATGATGATCAGACTCAAATTAATAAAATCCGAATGTAAACTATTCCTAGTCTTAAATTGACACTATTTAGCAAATTTGTATTTTGAGCAAATAGGCCCTTCATCAGGGTTCATACTTTGTGTACATGCGGACTACATTTCAGGGTGTGCAGCACTGCAGCAACTACTCATTTTTTCCAGAGAAAAGGAGCTCAAATGCTACAATACGGAATCCAAACCACAACAAAAACAGCATATTTGGTAAGCATAGTAGTTTAACTTTATTAATTATTAGAAATTTACATGAACAAACATGTTCAAGACCCAAATAACAACACAAACTTCTTGGACGGGCTTGAACATGTTGTCAAATATGGAGTACGTATAACCAATGCTAATAAGCCAGTTCGTAATTAGACTATGGAGCTTGGGTGACGACAGAAGGCGTAGTCCGATATTCCATCAACTGGCGATCAACGTACAGTAAAGTGTATGGTAGTATGTCATATTACCGGATAATTTTAGTTTGACAGCATAAAACAAACATTAGATGCATAAAATCAAAGTGGAAATTATACGAGCAGCTGCATAAACTCATAAAGAACACATTTGATGTAAAGTATATTCAAGAATTTACCGATTTTTCTCCATATCAACTTTCTTGTGAATATCATTCACACGCAATAATGCTACAAGGCATAAGCATACCGCCCATTCGTACAATGTACCGTTCAAAATATCTATCTAAATGTATCTATCTATCTATCTATCTATCTATCTATCTATATATCCATCTATGATATATATCTATCTATCTATATAATCTATATCTATCTAGCTATTGTATCTAAATCATACAGTATCTATATTATATTAAACCCGTATGTTTTAGGACGCCATCGGCAAGGAAAACAGACGGGATATAATATTTCTTTCTACATGTTGCGGTCTTAAACAAGAAAGTCGGTAATCATTATCAATTTATATAAATTGTGGATCACATAAACGAAATTTTGTTTGCATTTGCTAATAAATGGAGAGAGAAATCAGCCGGCAAAAACTGTTTTTGCGTTGGATATATAGTGCAGCAAGTGGAAGACGATAATACGTGCGTGCGAATACGATACTAGCCAGGTCAAGCAAGGCTCGGTGAAATTATTGATCAATAAATATCACCATTACATGAATAACAAATTCTATCAAACCAGGGCCCCGTTGCAGAAAGAGTTACGATCGATCGTAAGTCCCAAAATTGATCGTAAATGGCCTTACTTACGACCAATCCAAGATTTACGATCAATCCTGTTGCAGAAAGAAGTTACGATCGATATTAACCGTAACTATTGGTCGTAAGTTTTAAAATTGATCGTAACTTTAACAGGTGATTTTTCTTTGGCGTAACTTACGATTAATTATTCACAAGGCACAAACATGGGCAAACATACCAACATACACACTCATTCAAGCACATAAATACAGATAAAACTCATCCTCATAAAACAGATAATCATACAGTGTTACACACTGATTCATAATTTCATACATACATGCATACAATACAGACTATACACATATATACATACATAAACACACACACACACAGACACACACAAACATCCAGTCAAACTTTTCTCAGAAGCCACTTTTCTATACCAGCAAACTAATTACAGTGGTAACTTTTCTTGTTACTCTGCAATGGTCATTATACAGTACTAAGGTTTTACTATATTAAATCGTAAAGGCCTGTATTGAAACAAAGGGTAATGCTTTACTTGACTGAGAATAAAAAAGGCCAACAAAGTGCATGTATTTTTATTCTTCAAATTTTTAATCCAAAAAGAGTACACAACACATGACTTTCGATTCATTCCATCAAATAGAATGTTATTATTTTGTAGTGAAATGAATACATTCTCTAGTGACTATGCCAGTCCTTTACTCCTTTTCCCCCAATTAATAATAATTGTGGCTACTTAAATGTAGCGCACGCATAGGCGTACCCAGAGGGGGGGGGGGGGTTTAGGGGGTTTAACCCCCCCCCCCCCCTTTGACCGAAAATGACTGTGTTTTTTTTTCAAATTTTAAATGGTCTCGAGACAAAATTTAAGTGGTCGAGTGGTCTTGGCCTCGAAAACTGCAAAAAAGCGTAGTCTCAGCTTCGAAAATGGTTGATCTCCGCATTGAAAATTGTCTACGACTTCCTGGCTACCCACCCCCCCCCCCCCCCCCCCCCCCCCACGGCGCTCCCGTTGCATCACCCCAGTCAGCTCAAAAAGTGCACATTGTCCACTTCCTGGGGAGGATTCCAGCTAGGCAACCTCCAAGGTGCAGACATGGCTACGTAACTCCTTTCCATCCTTCCGGTGACATACCTTGGGCTCGAATTTGGGACCTCACATTGGAAGGCACACGCTCTACCAATCTTGCCACACCGTCTTGCTCTGTCATCCTTCTCCAGCTTGGGCGGATCCCGTCTGTCGTCGTCTTCTATCTGCTAGCTAGCTCCGCAAATCCAGGCGTCTACTGAATACACAAGAGGCTGCTTGATGAGCTGAAATATAATACATAACATGAAAATAAAAAATAGAGTATACTTAGTCTTGTTACCTAAACTATATTCAATGACACACAGTTTCATCATTCAGATTAATAATTTTGTTCCCACAGTCAATGTCTTGGACATACCTATCACCTTGAAATGTCACGGTACAAGCTGTCACAGCTCTAGATAAAATACTAATTAAAACCATTTGTTTTGGTCACATCACAGGCTATCCAATCCATGCTCACCTGCAAACTGGAATGTTCAAGGGATAAGTAATCAATTACATTTTATAAACCAGCATTCTATTTTAAACGAGCCCAAAGAGACGAATTAAGTCATGTACATGTTAGCCCGTTGACTTTGTAAAGAATGCCATACTAATAAAACATTTTAATTTTGAGCAACAAAATCATTTTTTTAATTATCTTTTAGCAAGTGACCTACTTAACCAATCATTATTTCATGCTAACTGAACTACAAACTAACGTCATAAGTATCAAAGAAAAATAAAAGCTTCAATATTTGTTTAAAAAAGCATTTTGTGCAAGATCGTCAAGTTCTCACCTATCCCATTGCTGTGGCTTGGCCTGGGGGCAACACCAGTGGCTCGACAGCTTACTCCAAGGCAAATGGCTCCAGCATGTCCTCCTCTCTCTTTCGCTTTCCTCCTTTCATCAGCCTGTCCATTCTGGTGATTTCTTCTGTGATTATTCTGCCTCTCTCCCACTTGTTGTTATGACTATATGGCTGTATACCACTGTGGAATTGTACAGTAAAGAGTGCAAATTACCACATAAATTTGAACACATGACTGAGACTGCATCAGTGCATGGACTCACAGGAGCTAGGAGGCTAATTTTGTAATTTGGTCCTCCATAATATTTAATGTTATACGATATTACCTGCCAGTAAATTCTCATGCATTGAGAACATACACATTTTGGCGCTAATGTGGTTGCGTACCCTTTGTTTTTTCTTTCTTTTCCAACGCCTTATTTGTCTTTAAACTCAACTAAATTAGTTTTACTCACTGCGCTTTGTCCTTATCCCCCAATGGTCTGTTGTAATATTTTGGTCAACATTTAAGCCCTTTTTTGGCAACTTTAATCGATGGCTTTGAAAGCGTCGTGGCACCAGCTTCGCGGTCGCAAAAATCGAAATAGCAGGACTTCACGGGCGCAGGAGTAGTACTCTCTCCACGTTCATGTCACCGGTAGCTAACGGCATAGCTGCTCGCGAAGTCCCGCTATTTCAATTTTTGCGACCGCAAAGCTAGTGCCGTTGCGGCAAAAACCCATTGATTAAAGTCGCCCAAAAGAGGGCTTAAATGTTGACCAAAATATTACAACAGACCATCGAGGGATAAGGTCAAAGTGCAGTGAGTAATATAATATAATACAAACTAATTTAGTTGAGTTTAAAGACGAATGAAGCGTTGGAAAAAACCCCAAAAAGGAGTACGAAACCACATAAGCGCCCAAATTTCATCTTTGCATTGCCCTTGATGGCCATGGCATGTATACCTTTTTTTAAAATTTTGTATTTCAGTTTTGCTTTAAAAGTTTAACTTATTTTTTACACATATTCATAAGAGTTTAAGACAATTTGTCATACATGTATTTGGCAAATATTTGAAAGATAGACCATATATCAAATACAACATCTACAAATAATTAATTAAAACAGGTTTCATAGATGTCTCTGATGTTCAGGTACAATTTTTCCTATTCCCATATAAAAATGAGTTCACAAATCACAGAAACAGTTTCGAGTTTGGAAATGGTATATGGATACTATGTACTAACATGGATTTCAACACATGGGGTAACATTGTAATAATATACGTTGCGAATCTGCATTCGAGATACCATTATGCTAGCATAATGACGATTCTATACAAAATGAGCAACAGTTAAGATCATTACATAGCAACATAATAAGGTAAGTTTACACTACATATCAATGCCGATTAATTTATCTTTGTAAAAGGTGTAAAATGTGTACTTACCGCTCACCACTCGAAGATGGATGAAAAATTAGATTTGTCTGCCGCGTCTCATATCATAACAACAAGCCAAATTCCGCGGGAAATACGCTGAATTTCGCGGTAATGGGTCGTTGTCTTTATCCCAGCCGTGTTGAATTATGTTTTAAATGGCATTTTCTAAAGAAATCGAGCGCAAGTCAAATGCACTTACGGTTGAATTTAAACCTCCTTTCTGCAACGGACATTTGAAATTGATATAAACTTACGACCCAATAAATCGACTGTAAAGTTACGACCGATATTCTTTCTGCAACGGGGCCCTGGTTCTTGTTCTATGAAATAGTACATATTATGCTATTAACCTCTGATGTGGTGAATACAAAAAGGATGGGCTATTTTGATCCAGATCCAGATTCTTAAAAACGTAAACAAACAATTGCCATTCAATTGCACGTGTGGCTTCATCAATTCTCACGATTGATGGAATGTCGACGTAGAGAGCGGTAATTACGCGCATGCGCAGATTGTAACTACGAACTGGCTTATTGACCTATGTGTGTAGATCGACAAATCTATCGCTTTCATGGCCTTTTTGACATTATTATTGTTATTTTCACTGTCGGCATTCTAGCGATAGACGCGACCGATACGCGGTGCCTTAAGAGGCAAGAACACCGTAGCTCTACAGTAAAAGTTACTTACGGAAAATCATTTTTTTTTGCACATAAAACACAACATATTTAGTATTTTGAGCGACATTTGTAGCCCTATCAATACATTTAGGGCTGTTATAATACTTTAACTCACCGATCTCGTGTGTCACTATACATGTCATTCTATAATTACGGCGAATTGTGAGATTTTCCACAATTTTCCATCACTCTTCGTCGGTCTTTCGCCGTTCAAACTGCCGTTATCGTACACAGATGCAATAATTACGGTATCGCTAGCGTGCACACAAAAAAAAAAAAAAAAAAAAACGACGCAAAATTTAAATGAGTTATTTGACTTGACAAACTGTTACCGCTACCGAATAATTATTGGAATCACTGGCCCACAATTATTTGCTAAAAATGTAGCGGTAACAGTTTGTCAAGTCAAATAACTCGTTTAAATTTTGCGTCGTTTTTTTTTTTTTGTGTTTTTTGTGTGCACGCTAGCGATACCGTAATTATTGCATCTGTGTACGATAACGGCAGTTTGAACGGCGAAAGACCGACGAAGAGTGATGGAAAATTGTGGAAAATCTCACAATTCGCCGTAATTATAGAATGACATGTATAGTGACACACGAGATCGGTGAGTTAAAGTATTATAACAGCCCTAAATGTATTGATAGGGTACAAATGTCGCTCAAAATAATAAATATGTTGTGTTTTATGTGCAAAAAAAAATGATTTTCCGTAAGTAACTTTTACTGTAGAGCTACGGTGTTCTTGCCTCTTAAGGCACCGCGTATCGGTCGCGTCTATCGCTAGAATGCCGACAGTGAAAATAACAATAATAATGTCAAAAAGGCCATGAAAGCGATAGATTTGTCGATCTACTATGTGTGGTGCCGCGACGCTTTCAAAACCATCGATTAAAGTCGCCAAAAAAAGGGCTTAAATGTTGACCAAAATATTACAACAGACCATCGAGGGATAAGGACAAAGTGCAGTGAGTAATATGAACAAATTTAGTTGAGTTTAAAGACAAATAAAGCATTGGAGAAAAAAAAAAAAAAAAAAAAAAAGGGGGTACGAAACTGCATTAGCGCTGACTTGGTCAGTGCATTCCTGACAGAGTTTGACATTAAAGACAAAGTTAAACAACACACTTTACAAACCTGAAATAAAGTACATTTATATGAACACCACACACTTTTTAAAGTTCAACTCACTCAGACTCAGCATCTCAGACTCGGGACTTCAAATTAAAATCTTTGTCTTGCACTAGTTTACCTACTAACAATTTTTGCAACGTATGGGACTGAACCCAAATAACTGCTACCAGGGCAGTAACCGATAAAGATCGGATCGTGAAGGTTATTTAGTCTTTCCCCCACAATTTGTTAAATTTATTTTGCTACATTTCTTACGGCAATTATTACCGATTTACAGAACTCACCAACAACACGATTTGCAGTCAAAAGCAAGAATTTCTCCTCCTTTTTGGGGCGTTGGGTAGATCGATGCTTGACCCGCAATTGACCTGCCTCCGTACCGAACTGAACCACCGCCAACCATAAATAGCGCCACTACGTTAACCGGAAACCACTACGGAGTACCGAAAAGTACCATCACATCATTGCTATTGAACATACATTATTATTATTATTATTATTTATTCGACCAAATAGCATAATACAATGTCAAATACAACACAACTATAAACATATATGCACATAATACAAAGATACAAGTTACAAAACTGAAGACTAGACAAAAGAAAATAGTGAGGAGCAGTATGTGGGCCAGGGTACACAAAAGTAAAGTACATCACTGTTGCCCTAGGGCATGTGAACCCTCACATACTGGCTCCAGAAGATGCAGCATTACGGAACATAAATAACAATTAACGTATACGAAGATGGTTTAAAAATTATCTATCAACGTCCAAATATAGCTAAATTATCTTAATATCTTAATATCTTAACCACATTAAATAAAGAATAAATTAATGAAATGATTATATCAACTAATGTGTCTCATATTTATCTGTATATATATGTATGAGTTAAAAGAAGAAAACATGCAAAAATTGTATACATGTATCGCGGTAATAAAGGCATTGGACATCAGTATCACCGCTCCATCGACTATTTATAATAAGACTCAGACCGTGTAAAATGGTTGGGAACAATACCAAAGCAAAGATGCGTATCAAATAATTGCAACTGTATGGCCTTGTGTCTTGTGAGTCAAAATGAGCCTATTGAACAGAGAGGATAGACGACTTTAAAAGGAATAAATTAATGAATGATTCTAACAATTAACGTGGTTCATACATGTATATTATGGATATAAGGAAAATATATTATGAATGAGTTATAAAAAGTAAACATGCTAATTATTTGCTCTACATGTTTCGAGGTAATAAGGGCATTGGGAGTATTACCGCTCCCTCGACTATTTATGATAAGACCTAGTATAAAGGAACAACACTAAAGCGAAGTTGCATATTAAATAATTGCAACTTAATGACCTTGGTAGCCAAATGAGCCTATTGAACAGAGAGGATAGACGACTTTAAAATGAAAAGGAATGCAGGGAAAGGTGAAAGAACGGCAGCATATTTGACACTAGATGGCAGACTATTCCAGACTCTGTCGAGGATTCACAATAATGTTTCCAGAGAGCATTGAACAGTTACATATACCAGATAGACATTTGAAGGAAATGGAACAAAGGAGATAGTCTCTCCTTGATGACAATGTAAACCAGTTGAGAGCTTTAAGTCTATCGGCATAGGCCATCTCACCTCTCATCTGTTTAAGTGCTATGCGCGTAGCTGTCCGTTGAACGCGCTCAACCTGTTGAATTTGTGCCAATGTTGTGGGGTGCCATGCAGGTACGCCATACTCGAGTATAGGTAGCACCAAGGACTTGTATAAGGAGAAGATGGCATTAGTGGAGGCACCTCGGGCTACAACCCTGATAAATCCTAGAAGTCTATTTGCTCGAGCAGTTATTGTAGTGATGTGGATATTCCACGACAAATCCGAACTAATCGTTACTCCTAAATATCGAAATGAAGGGGTAGATGTAAGCACTACTTCGCCAAGTTTGTATGTAGGACGTAAAAAGGCACGCTTTCTAGTAATGTGCATTACTTTTGTTTTCGTTGGATTGAATAACATACCATTAGTAATTGCCCTTTGGTGTAAGACGTCAATGTCTTTTTGCAAAACTTTTTCGTCATCAGATTGTAATTGTTTTAAACAACACTATATCATCTGCAAACAAGGCACAATGGGAGGAGATATGAGCAGAAATGTCATTAACGAAAAGGTTGAAGAGCTTAGGTCCAAGAACACTACCCTGGGGTACACCGGATGATACCCCGGTCCAGGCAGAAGTGTGACCAAGGAAGAGGACCCTTTGCTGGCAGTTTGGTTGTTCCTCCAAAATACTCCATAGGAGTTTTAACTTAAACATTCAAAACCTAGCGAAATACTATTTTACTTCTTCCAATTTGATCGCCGTAGGCGTATTATCGCTTATGAAAACAAAAATCAGAAAAACACAAATCTTGCCATAAATAAAAGATTTCAATTTTTCATATGAAAGTATTATACATGTAACTTGTATCCCTCTCTCATATTGCATTTCTCCTTTTCCCATCTATTCTCTTTCTCATCTTCTCTCCTTTTGCCCTTTCCCCTTTCCCCATTCTTGTTTTCGGTATCCCGCTCTCCACTCACTTGCCCTTTCTTTGATTGTTAATGTTTATAATGGTGTTCTACGACGTATATAGTGTTGATTTGTTAATTTTTTTAAATTTTTATTATACTGATTAATTGTTATGAATTGTGATTTTTGTGAACCCAAGACAAGTTTCCATTGTGTTGGACGGATAAAATAACATATTGAAATATTCATGTACAAGGCTTCCCTGGTGGCCTCCCCAAGTCGGTAGGAAAGACCTACGGGTCATAGGAATTCGAGATTTCTTTTTCCTGCCAGCAGCTTTTTTTTCTTTTTCTTTTTTAACTTGTAATTCACTGTTCAATTTGTATCTTTACATTGTACTTTGTATGAAATGCCGAATAAATAATAATAATAATAATAATAATAGAAAGAATCAGAACCCAAGTAATATACATCGGCCTTCACTGGCGTACTGATGGTGGGCTTGGGGAACAGCTCCCCCCCCCCCCCCCCCCCCCACCCCCAATGAAATTTAAACATGGCATATTTCTAATTTGATACCAGTGATTTTGAAAAGGGGGTTTTCTTGAGACATGAAAACTCATATTCTAATTCATGGCAAGTAAAATTTCCTTCCCAGGTATGCACCAAATTGCACAATTTCAAGTGAAGAAGGCAAACAATCTCCCTTACCGTGCAAGGGCAGACAACCCCTCCTATCACACCCTCCCTCCTCTTGGTCGCTTCGATCCTTCGGGAATCAGACTGGTCTACGTATACGTACCTTATAAATGTTGTTGTATCATAAATAATGTGGCATTTGGTGTAATGTTTGAACTGCGTATGATACTTTGCAAAAATTATGTTTGGAGGTGCATACTGTATAATTATGTTTTTATTTTATTAATTGTTTGTTTCGAGTCGGTAGAATCATGACGCACATATAGAACATGAGGTCAAGTTCAAATTTCCTTCCTATAGGTATGCAGCAGTATTTCAATTTTAAAAACGCAAAAGCTCTCTACCGTGCGTGGGAGGGGGACAGCCCCCTCCCACACCCTCCCCCCGCTCGGTCGCTACGCTCCCTTTCAAAGTCTCACAATCACCGCTTGTTGAAAGCTATTCCTGGTGGTGATGCAGATTTTTTTTCTGACCCCCCCCCCCCCCCCCCGCCAAAATGTTATTTAGGTTTTTGAAATAATTATGACAAAATGAATAGGCTATGTATAAAATATGATTGATTTACGTACTCCATAATGTTGTAGCCCGATAAATGACCCATTTGATATATATATGCAGTATTCATACTGTGCATTTTTTTTATTTTTTATTAATTATATATTTCGTCTTGCTTTGTATACAGGTACACGTATTTCTTGATGTAGGCTACAATGTTTGATGATTGTATTGGAATTCCATGGTGAGGGTTGACAATCCAACATATATCAAATTTGAATTTGCATTTCATTTGTCACACTGCAGGGGGCAAATTTGGAGGGGGGATACAGATTACAGATTCCCATGAGAATGGGGGTTGGGTGTAAACAGCACCCCCCCCCCCCCCACCCCCCCCCCCCCCCCCCCCCAATGGTCTCGTATTTTTCAATTGACGACGATGATGTTGTTGGTACTTGGTACTTGGTAATGTAATCCTCCTGAATACAGCATAGGAGTTTTAACTGGAGGTGGGTCCGAGAGAGTCACGGTGAGGATCATGTTCCTGTTCTTGTTTTTTTCGTTGTTGCCGTTAGTGTTAGTGTTGTTGCTGTTGTCGTCTTCGTCGTCGTTGTTGGTGTTGTTCTTGTTGTTGTTATCATGTTTAGTATTGCTTGTTATGTTCTTGTTGTTCTTGTTGTTACTGCTGCTGCTGTTGTAGTTATTGTGTGGAACCGTTGTGTCCACAAGGAAGAACATGGGCTACTTGCAATTTACTGAATCGAGCCAATCCCCATATTCAATGCATTGATCTCGGAATAAAAACACCAAACAAACAAAAAATAAACACCAAATAAAAATCAATCAACAAATTGAGACCAAAGCTGCAACACAACTGATAATCTTGAATAAAACGCGATTAAGACTATTTATTTTTGTTTTGGTATAGTTTTGTTTTATACATTATGTATTTATTATTATTATTACAAAATGTTTCCATTTTCATAAAATATCTATTTTAAAATGCTAAATACAGAATATAACATGACACGCTTGCAAAATATCAATGCTGAAGAAAATGCACTTAAACGTTGCCTGAAGTATTTTTTGTATGGCTTAACGTATAATGATAATAGCGTAAAGAACCGTGAAATCCTGGTAAAATGTTGGTTTCACTACCATTGACTATAAATCGGAGAATAAATCTTGAAAGTTAGGACTGTTTTTCCGAAGTGGACGGAATCATGGACTTATGGAATCCCGTGGACGGAATGACCACAATTACAATTTTTGTTTCACTTTCATCCTGTGATGTTTTCTTGGTAGTTTTCAGTCGTGCGAATATTTTCTAATAATATCATAAACTAAAAACATTTATGTATCAAATTCCCAGGAATAGGGTCCTACACGTCTCCTTTATTATCTTATAGGCTTTAATTGTATTATTCTAGTGCAAAATATAATATTTTAGGCTAAGCATGTTAACATGGTTAATAAAAAGGATATGTACATAATCATACGAGCGTACATTGTTTTTTCTCCGACTGTATGATTTTACAGCTGTATTACGCAAAGTATTTCTTATTTAACCTAATTGATAAAAACTGGTCCTATGTGAATGTTGTTGCTTAGATTGACGCCTTATGGCCCGGTCAAATATCAACGGATAGCGGAAACGTATGCCCAACGAATAGACAATTTGCAAAATGAAATTATCCGGTGATGAAAGTCGTCTCCATTGCTTCATGTACAAAACATAGAACAACGTACCTCACCGGACAAGGAACGGACTAGAAACGCATAGAACGGATGAAAAATGTAGCTCTCCGTTTGACATACGTTTGCGCAATCCGTTGATATGTGACCGGGCTATTGGTAGTCGAATAAGTTGTAGTCGTCGGTGAGCCTAAGTATACATACGTCGACAGTCAGCTGGCAGACTGGTGTGGACCTATAGAGTACCGAAGTGTGACATCACAGCTATTTATATTCATTGGTAATGGTTCTAAACAATGATAGGCAAGCCAACATTGTATTACCAAGCTGCCTGCTAAGAAGGCAGTCGTCTAGCTCCAACCCACTAGCAAAATTCCGAATCAGAGGACAAATTGTTTAGAACCATTACTATGTTAAAACAAACACATTCTAGCAATGAAAAGGGTTTCATGGAAACGTCCCCCATTTTAGGATATTTGTGGCTCGATGGTGGAGCACCGGTCTAGCAATCCGTAGGTCTCGGGTTCGATTCCCAACGAAGCCTATTTTTCTTTGCTCATTTGCAATCTTTAAAAACAAACACATCTTACATCATTACTTTGGTTCTATTATCTAAATTAGCTGCATGCTGTAAATTAATGTTCTTATTACGCCTCTTCGGCTTGCAGACGACTGTATCCCGCGTCACGTGACTCGCGGCGTGACATGACTCTTCGAACAGTTACCATAGCAACCATGGCGACGAAGAAGCCCGCGGCCCCGACGAGCATCATGTTGACTGGACTGGACAGCCAGGAAGAATCTGAAAGAAGTTTGAGGAAGGAAACAAACATAAGTTTAACTTAATACAATTTAAAAATCGATCAATTGATAGCAGTATTTTCAGAATCTAACAGATTTACGCCCAACGTTCATCAAGCTAATATGACTGGACAGTGGTCAACCAGCAACATTCTTAATGATTTTGAGGAAAGATTTTCTCTCGTCTCATCGATTCAAAATAAAAATACACTTTGTTTAATAACTAATATGAAATGCTGTCAGCTTTAATACCCGTTTCACAACTAGACGCACAACTCGTCACCCGACTCGACAGCCAACTCGTCACCCAACTCGTCATTCAACTCGACACTCATCTCGAGACCAAACCCGTCACCCAATTCGTCACCAAACTCGTTACCCAACTCGACACCCATCTCGACAACCAACTCGACACCCAACTCGTCGCCCTACTTGTCGATTAACTTGTAACCAAAATCGACATCCAACTCGTCATTCAATCTGACACCCGACCTGTCACCACACTTGGCACGTATCTCGTCACCCAGTACATGAACAGACGCTCACATGCATAAACATTCAAAACATTACCTTTACTCGCTCGACGATGTCAAGGCATTGTGATCGTAGAGCGGTCCATTAGAGACCGTGCGCGGTTTGGAGCTCGACACCTAACTCGTCATCCAACTCGTCACCTAACTCGACACCTAACTTAACAACCAACTCGTCACCCAACTCGACACCTAACTCGGCAACCAACTCGACACCAAACTCGTCACCCAACTCGACAAGCAATTATTCACCCGACTCATCATCAAACTCGCCAACCAACTCGACACCCAACTCGTTATCCATCTCGTCGCTTAACCCGACAACCAACCCGTCATTCAATTAAACACCCAACTCGTCACCCAGTACATTACCTTCACTCGACGATGTGAGGGCATGGTGATCGGAGAGCGGTCCATTGGAGACCGTGTGCGGTTTGGAGCTCGAGCCTCGGGGTGAAGCTGCGCTACGCCTGGCTCTGTTTGTATTAGTAGACATGCATCCCTGGGCACATCGGGAGCTCAGATCCGAGTTATCACACACCAAGACGTCGCAATGGATGTACACCTATTGAAACGCAATTTATTAAAGATTATAAGCAAAATACGGCAGTAAAAATATTCGAAATCATCTTTAAGTTTGATGAACCGACCGACAATCTGTAGACGGTCAATGATGACCGATCGAGACTCGGCTGGAGCTGAAATGGGGGAGGCGATGCTATGCCTAGCCCTGTTGATATAACTAGAGGACCTGTGCGCTGCATGCCCACAACACACTGTAGGCATACGGATACGATATGTGTACATCACGTACCATACTAATAGTGTATGCACATACTTGCAGTACCGCTTAGCCATATGGAGTTTACCGGGGCTACATTTGCCCCAAAAAGACATTTTTGGGCATAAAACGTCAAAAAAAGTCAACTTTCATTTGATATAATTTGATGCCCTTTCACCATTACCTCCCTAAAGGTAGTAGCAATCATCACCTGAAAGGTGAGGGTCATACCTCAAGGCATGGCGATTTGCATAACCGGACAGACAAACAGACAGACAGACACAACCTCCTCTTTGAGTAGTATAGATTAAAACACGAGCATCAGATGTTGCCCCTAAATAGATGGTTTTACCCCTATTCAGTGTTTCAATAAGGATGGTTTCTCACCTCCGGGTACTCTCCGATGAAGGCGAAGGCGTCGACGGAGAAACCCTTGAACAGCGCCCCGAGGTTGTCGTACTTTACCACCGTGTTGTCCATATTGCATCTGCGAAATAACAACACAAACAATGATGGGAGTCAAAAGGGAGTGTGAGCTTCCGATCCTAGCAGAATGTCTATCAAAGGCAAATGAAAGACGACGCAATTTGAATGTCTATAATGTAACAAATGATAATAGGATTAATGGTATTGTATACGATGCTGATGTCTTACCCGTCCTCAATGAAGGTATACGCGGTCGGGTTCATCGGGTAGACATCGGGGGTGGCCCAGCATCGGTCCAGCAGCAGGGTCAGGTCAGTCACAGCCGTCAGGTTTGCAGCGAAGTACACCGACTCCCCGAGGTACACTTTTGCGTCCAGGTCGGCGGGGGCTGCGCTGAACGTGCCGTCAGCGTAGCGGTCGAGACTCAGCGAGAAGTTCCCGTAGCCGATCTCGCTAAAGGAGATGACGCCGAGCTTGGGCTTGAAGCTGCTGCCGAGCAGGCTGCGGCGGTTGAGCTCACAGACGATGGGGATCTTGAGGCGGAAGGTACGTGTGATCACCGAGCCGTCATCGCCATTGGGTTTGGAATACGTCACCTCGTTGGAGTACTTGATCAATGTGTCCGTTTGCTAATTGAACGAAATTATGACAATTTCTTTAGTCACTGTGTATCTTTTTTTTTAAATTGTGTATACAAAACACACACAAATACAAATGCTCACTCACATGATCCCGACCATTTCCGTTATCAGTGACGGTGTCCGTTTTGGTGCCAATTTCAAATGGTTATTGACTATCTTTCCTTTAAACAAAATGTTGGACATTTTCAGGTAGAGTCTGATGTTCTTTCTTTTTTGCAAGCTCTGTTTAAGGTACAAATTCCTGGCTATGAAATTGTGTTTTTATATATGAATATGTTTATACATAAATCACAATTATAAAGGTAAGTAATAACTAAGCCAAATGTCTTAATGTGGTTATTCGAAAATTTGTACCTCAGATTTCGTTTGGCAATCGTTGTACCTCGTCGTAATGGCGATGCGGGCTGCGTCGTAGTTATAAGCTACACAGCCGAGGTCTTCGAAGTGGACGTCGCCCGCCGTGCCGTTGTTCTCCAGCAGACCTCTGTCCAGGAAGACCGTCATCGAGGTGCTGTCACATGACACACTGGCGCCTGTTTGAAATGCCCCGCGGATAGGGCGTTAACAGGAAAGGGATGGGATGGGTTATTGAATTAATTCATTAAGGAATGTTATTATATTCATATGGCACACAAGTGTTTGTTCAACCATGATTTCCCGCGGAAAGTAGGATGGAAGGGACACTTGAATGGCTTTAATGTCAGTTTAATATGGTGTCACTTTTATAATTATGTCATACCGATTCAATAAAATACATTTCATTCAATATATGGGTTGAACATTCGAATTCATCTTTAGGTGATTCGGGCTGGATTTTGGCTTCCTTCGGTCATTCAATATCGCGAATAGCCCAGCAAATTTTCAATAAGAGCATTCAATAAATATCCCAAGTCGAAATTCCCATAGAAACCATAGGACAATCCTATGGGTTTCCTATGGGTTTCCTATGGGTCTCCTATGATGTTATATGATGTTCTATGGGTTTCTATGGGACCCATAGACTTTTACCAGGTCGAAATTCCCAAAGAATCAAAACCCATAGAAAGTCCCATAGGAATCCCTAAGAAACCCATAGAAACCCATGTTCCACTTTCCCTATTGAAACCCAAAGAAACCGATAGAAACCAATAGGCCTATGGGTTTCCATGGGTCTCCTTTGGGTTTTGGTTCTATGGGAATTTCGACCTGGGATCGTAATTAGTTATATAATATTGTCGCTAGTATCCTATATAATCGATTTTTGCTTCCATGATTTCGCTTCAGATGTATAGCGAATACTCGTGCTAATTATACAAGTCAAATCTTGTGGGCTAAAATATTTTAAATACGATACGTTTCCTTCAATCCTGAAGAATGATTCCGCGTATACCCTACATCTGTATTGGCTGTAATCTATGATGCGCCCGAAAACATAATATTTTGATTTTATATTAGACATGTAAACTTACCCGGTCCATTGGTGGGAGCGGCAGCTGTAAAATAGGATACAAAATAATAGAGAAATATTCATATATACAATAGTGCAATTTTAAATGAAATATTATTACTAGTGCTGGCCTTATTTATGTTCTTGTGTACAAGCTTTTTGAGTGTAATTACTATCTGGATCATGATAAAATACTAGAAAACAACTTACATCATGTCTTTGATACTATGATCTTAAACATGTTAAATGAGAACTTTAAAGAAAAACCGACATGTTATGAAATGTTGACAAAATATGAAAAAAAAAACCCTCTTACAAAACAAAAAATATCAAGATATTATTTGTGTCGACGAAAGTATTCAGTCTTGACCATCACCCCTATTCTGGCTAAACAAATCGAACCCAACAATATTTTCGAATTAGAATAAAAACTTACTTGGTGCATTTGTTGGACCCACGGTGTGGAACAAGGTTATGTCTGGAACGAGAAATGTAACAAAAATAGTAAGCTACAAAGTATGAGACAAATTATATATCGCTACTTTGACTCAAACCAAACCCAACCTTCATAAGCGAGACTATTCATCTTGACTATACCACGCGATGATATATAGGACCACCATTTATTTAGGAAACAATCTTCGATATGACAACTCAATTCGTTTGATACATGTATATAAAACTGGTATTAAACTTATGTAAACATTTAGACCCCCCCCCCCCCCCCCCACAAAAACTAGAGAACAAAATAATAATCAATGTATAGATGTGATGACGTAAGAAAAACGTAACTACGCAGATAAAAATCATTCATGTTTCAGTCCTGCGAAATTGAATGGGATTACAAATTATGTTTTTAAATGTCTTGTTTGTTGTCGCCCATATATCAACATCGGTAAATCTCAGCATCGTGCATATACATGATATATACATTAACCCCTTGATCGTTGTCTGTCAGTCACATACATCACGCATCACATATCGTTGGTATATAGTATCGCCCAAATTTATATATCAAAACATATGAATACATTTTGTATATGAAGAGCTTATTTCCAAAAGGGGCTATATCCACTTCTCAATTTCGGAGAAAATCAGGTTTCTTTGTCCAACTTTGTACACGTGCCTATACTATGGGAATATGAAAATTGAACGTTCCATATTTTGATTTTGATCTCGTAATTCGTCCTAAAATTCAGATTTCTAGATAGCTACATAGCTTATCAATGCGCTGATATCGTTAACTCATTTTTGTTTATGGAAAGTGGATATAGCCCCTTTTGGAATTAAGCTCTTCATTATTATTCAAGTTATGAATACAAAGATGAAACAGAACCCCCTCAACAAATTAACAAACAAAAAGGCAAAAGTAAAACATAATCACAACGAAAGGAATTCGAAGGATAAGAATACAATGAAAGGAGGAGGATGAGGGAATAAAGACATTTGTGGAAAAAGAAGTATGGTATAGTAGACTCACCGTATATTGTAGACATGACCGCAGTTTGAGCTGTAGGTAGAGTATTCATGGTATAGACATTACAAAACAACAGCCTAAATTATATCGGTCAAACAAAATCTGATAAAAAGCATGTATCATTTTGTATAAAGTGACGCTCAATTTTACTATCAATTAATGCATATATTTGTATGTAATTGAGCAAGTATTTGATACAGACAAATGGAGATAATAGTTGGTGAATATACAGAAAGTTATCGTATGGGTCTCTTTGATATCGAAACAAATACATCGATTAAATCAGCCGATTTTCTGCAAAACATTATTTTGCTATAAGACATCAGATATAAACCTTCATTTTTTTTAATTTGAAGGACACGGTTTGAATCTAACAAGTCAATTAATAAATACAACAAATGGAGACTTTCAAAGATCGCAACTTAATATTTCCTCAACAAGTAAAGTACATGTATTTTGGTTAATAATCACAACATCATATTTAAAATATGATATACGTTAATATAACTATACGTTCAAGTAAACTAAAAACCTTTACTACAAACATATATATCAATACCTTCCACGTGAGGTTCTGGGGGTGTTTCACAGAGATCCTAAGTTGATCTTAGCACTAAGATGGTCTTAAATATTATGGAAAGCCATTAGTGTCTTGAAACAGTTTTATAAAAGTTATGTTGAAATGCATAACATGTTGATTCAAATCAATATATTTTCTAATTATCAAAGAGATTCATAATCTTCACATCAAATTCATGAAATCTCTTTGATAATTAGAAAATATATATGATTTGAATCAACATTTTATGCATTTCAACATAACTTTTACAAAAATGTTTCAAGACACTAATGGCTTTCCATAATATTTAAGACCATCGTAGTGCTAAGATCAACTTAGGATCTTTGTGAAACACCCCCCTGGTCATTCAAAAGAAGAAGTCGTATCTACTTGATAAGAAAGGGACAAAACTATAAGGACTTCAATTTTAAGCGAGTCAATTATAGAGGGCCTGCATTGTCTATCCTATATAGCAGAATCTTCATCAGACGCAAAAGCAAGATTATTTACTACACAATAGATCAAAACATTCAATTTCTGGTCATTCAATAGATGAAGTCTATACTATAGTTCTATACTTGAAGAAACATTAACAAATCTCAATTAAAAAGACTTCAATATCTATCAAGAGAGTCAAGTATAGAGGCCTGCATGTTCTATCCTAACAGAATCTCCATCAGAGACAAAAGAGGGAAAATATATTGTTTACCTTTGGTGGCGTGGAAGCTCCCAAGACTCAGGATGAGCAGCAGAGAAACGAAATTCATTCGTGCCATTCCGATATTTTTGCTCTTATTTTCTTTAAAGAATGATACTAAATCAAAACTCGAAAGACAATTTTGCAGAGTATACCGATGGATGTAGAAACGTATCAACCGTACTTCAGCGTTTCGCTAACTAATGATGATGATTGTTAAGGTGTAGGGGGTAATTAAAGAAATCGTCATTAAAAAATCGAACCATTTCGGGTCGAACTGGTCGTATCACATCGCGGATGAATATGAAGTTAAACCAATGGGAACTCGCCATTGCTCGACGAGACGAGACGGGTTATCAATATGTCAAGCATGCGCATCACGTACTGCAGGTACAATTTTAACCAATACGAGACTGCCGCGGTCTGAAATAGATCATTGTATCTTGATTTCATCGAATCAAAGTCGTATTTGTCCTATTGTTTCTTATCATACGTCCTATGTGTTGCCCCCGGTCAGATTTTTAAAATAATTATTTAACAAATACTTGTTTAATCTGACGCTTAAACTGATATTAACTTTGGTAAACATCCTTTTCAGTACTGATTTCTTACTTTTAAACAAATACAACTGATTTTAGGGAAAATACAGGGAGATTGTATAGGTGGTTTGTCGTAATAATGTAGGTAATGTTGATCTTCTTTTGTCGGCGCTATATGTCAATGACACGGTAACCTATTTACAGTGAAACCTCGCTTAGTGGCCACCTGTCTATAGTGGACACCATATACGTGATCCCCTGCAGATAGGACCAGTGTTATAGAACCTGTATAAAGATGTCACCTGTCTACAATGACCACTATTCTTGTGTTCCTTTAGTCAGTACATGCTGCAGAGAAATGGTGTTATCATGGTTATGCAAAATGTCTATCGAGATCACCTGTCCACAGTGGCCATACTTATCTTGTTTCCTCAGGTGGTCACTATAATAGACAGGTTTGACTGTATGCTTTGTATATAAATTAGTTCCATAATATTATAACTAGTTTTATACTAACACTTGTAAGACTGGTTTCGAAGGTTCAGAGAGACAATTTTTTCAAGTGAATAATCTATACAGAGACCGGCATTCCAAGATATCGTTTCAATTCCTGGGGGTGTATTCTGATAATTGTCTTATATTTTGTATTATCTTTTGTCATAAGTCCATAAGATAATACACCGCTAAAATTGTCATGAATCGGTATTCTGAAAATTGTCTTAAGGGTATCATATCTTTCCCTGACCACGCCCATTATTGCTGAGTTAACCAATCAAAATTGTTGTTACAAAATGTTAATCTGCCCCCTCAGCCAATCAAAGTGGGTTAAATTGCGTATGCGTCGCATGTTCTTTAAACGCGCGCATCTAACTAGCTTCGCGCACACATGCGATTTTCAATCAAAGTTCAAGAAATTAATATTTTTGGGTCAAAGAGTATTTTTGTAAGGATAGGATTTTTATATGGTCAGATTTTCAATGACATTTTCTCCCCCTCACTCTCATTTTCGATTTGTTTCTCACATACTAACACTGACGCATACAACAAACATGGGGAGCTCTTCAAAATATCAAATAAATGTCTTAAAATATTTCTAAACAAGATAAAACAAAAAGAACAGATAATACAAAATAAGACACCTTTGGTTGCGCAAACGCGCTTATCAATATTGCGTGGCAAGGCGCGCCAGCTGATAGAGGTTAACAAACTTTCAGAGATAATACAAAAGTTACGAGAGTTTTCAGAATACCGGTTTTGTCATATTATAGCCTAAGATAATACAATATTAGGGAAAAGATAATTTTCAGAATACACCCCCTGATCAACATCATTATACAATCGCAATTTGATTTAATCTCATTATCTCTGATTTTCTTTGTTACTTCATCATGCAAGTAATAAGTCCAATGTACACTGTACATGTGATATTTACTTCTTGTCGTTAGATTCCCAGTCATGTCCAATATGATATTTTATCATTACATTAAAATATGGAAGCGGGCCAAGTCTGGCTAATTTACAGAGAAGTAATACAATTTTTCTTTTTTTGGACCTCAAAAATGAGACTTCTTGACCACAAAAAGCACGTTTTTGTTTTCCACGAATTGGAAAAAATAATATGCTTCTGTACCAATTCACAAATAAACAATAATTATTATAATTATTATTATCGTAATGCTGGATATTATATGAACAATAAAAACCACACCAACCAGATCAGAAACCCGAAATTTATTTCCATCTCCTAATGATCCTGTTGATTGCCTGTCCCAAGATAGAATTGTTGTCTTAATTACGTAGGCTTATTAATTTGTTTGCAGGTAACAATTTAGAAAGCCCTTGATAATGTGGTTTAAAAATAGTAAATTATGAGGTGCAAAGAAATTGGCCACACTTGGAACTTACAACTTCCCCCCCCCCCCCCCCCTTCTCTCGATGATAATGTAATGAGAACAGAAACGCTAATTTGTCTAATTTAATGACTAACCTCTTTTGTATTCAAAAGTATGTCACTTACGCATTGTTTGACAGTGGAAACGCAAATATATTGGACAAAATCATTGATTTGGCATACCATATAGCCGTATGCGTATTAAGCCCTGTGCACACAGACCCGACTCGACCCGATCCGACTGGTTTTCAGTCAGGCTAGTGTCGGTTTCGCTCAGTGGTAGCCGATTCAACATGTTGCATCGGCCTCGAATGATCTCCGACTGGCTCTTGACCAGCAAAACAAGAGTCCTGAGACAACGTATACTGAGCTGAATCGACTGAAAACCAGTCGGATCGCGTCGAGTCGGCCCTGTGTGCGGAGGGGCGGCTGCGGTCCTCTCCACTCCTCCACTCCCTCCAAGACCTTTGAAATCACCAATATTCAGACTAGATTTACCTCATAAGTTTGGTGAAATCATAATATTTTGGAGTTTAAAGGGATCTAGTAACATTGTCCAAATCCTAAAAATCCAATTGGAATTTTAGCGGTTCCCTCATACCTTGTTGCATTTGTATTAACGATAGAAGCATGAGACATGGGTTTTTCAAATTTCCCTTCCGTTAAAAAGATATTTACGATTGAAGTGTTCAGATATCAAACTATCCACCGGATAGTCGTAACCGTGTACAAAGTCAGTGCAATGAATTAGTGAATATTTCTTCGCATGTTTGCTCATTACTCGGCCATATAACGTCCATTTAACTTGAAATTTTCTCACAATACCCAGTGGACATAATTATTAGCTAACAACAAACAATACATATTGTATCAACCATTCATCACTTTTGAACATGTCAACATAGTTAGTAGATCCCTTTAACAAAAAAGTGGCTAGTCAATTTCGGTTGAATGTATATAGGTTTAAACAATCAACCCTAGGCTCATGACCCTTGTTCCACCATCGCCATCTTCCACATTTGTCTGCATCATAACCAGATCAAACTTTTTGGGTCCAGGGTAATGTGTTGCCATTACAAACTACATAAATAAGATAGTGCCATCATTAAACCGTTTATCGCATCAATCCGAGGCATGTTTAATCAATAATTATCAATTGCGGATGTTAGTACAAATAAAACATAAGCACCTGCATGCATGCAAGTGATTAAGATAGCGGTAATTATCAGAAAGATTGTATTTATTTGATTTATCTCAAAATGAACCGTTAACCCCCATTTCTACTAAAATTGTAAACGTATTAAATAAAAAGGAGAACCATTGTTGTCTGGTTGAGATGGGAGCAAAATCTGTTTAATTGCACAATCAACTGTTGCACCAGCAAAAAAAAAATATCATTTTAAAAAGTAGTTCCGGTGAAGACTTTGTTATCCTGGGAATAACTAGTTGAGAACAAAGTAGTTCCCGCATCCCCAAGATGAATTATGGCAACATATCCTGACTTTTTCATTTTGACCTAAAATGCGGGCGACTATCATGATGAACAGGACGGGAGAGAAAATGGGAGAAAGACGTTGTATTTCTTGCACGCAGCTGTTTGCGGTTTTACTTCTTTCTCTCGGTAAGTTTTTGTTTTAATCATTATCAAATGTGTCTAGATCTGTGTTTGCATTAGTACATTACTTATTCATATTATATTCACTTTACGGTGTCATTATGTTCGGGGGGTATCTTTGTCTGACTGCAGTACAGAGGGTCATGGTCAAAATCGAGTCAACAACAATAACATCTCTCTGTGCTCCTATAATCATTCATCTTTATTATTATTCCAATCAATATAACATACAGTTAACATTCAAATAGACATAATTCTTGGAAAACGCCCTGCAGTCAAATGCGTATTGTATCATCAAAATGTAACGCATTTCAAACATATTAAATGGAAAATATTGTAATGTGTTCTAGCATAAGTTCATATTAATATCAAAATAACTACCTGGTAATACGTATTGACACATTGAATACTTACACTAAATATCCATAAGACGAAGACTAATATTTGGTCCGTGAGTTTCGGCGCAAACAAAACTCCTTCCCATTGTAACTGGTTAGTTGGTTGGTTTGTTGGTTGGTTGGCTGGTAGGCTGGTTGGTTGGCTGGCTGGCTGGCTGGCTGGCTGGCTGATGAGTGATGATTGATTGATTGATGGATGGATGGATGGATGGATGGATGAATGGATGGACGGACGGACGGATGGATGGATGGATGGATGGATGGATGGATGGATGGATGGATGGATGGATGGATGGATGGATGGATGGATGGATGGATGGATGGATGGATGGATGGATGGATGTATGTATGGATGGATGGATGGATGGATGGATGGATTGATTGATTGATTGATTTACAGGCCCGTCGCCAGGGGGTTCGTTGGGTGTACGTACCCCCCCCCCCCCCCTCAAATTCAGAAAGGTCCACTTTTCATCGGTCTCAGGTCCACTTATATCGGTCTCGGCCATCTAAATCAGTGGTCTCGGGCAACGATCGGTCTTGTTTGCTACCCCCCCCCCCCCCCCCCCCCAATCCCCCTTCCCCTTGGAAAATCCTGGCTTATAAAGTAGGGCCTGTATTATCGTGAAGTTATCAGTGGATTATCAGTGGATTAACTAGATGTGTTGGAGAGGTGAATGGAACGGTAAGCGCCTCTCTACCGGAATTGAAGAGGGAATCATCTTTAACAAAATCAAAAAAGAAATCACCCCATTCCTATTTTCTAAGTAATTATTGATAAGCTATCTTTATAACATAAGGCTTTAGTCTCACACAGCCATGTCAGAAATGACATAAATATAATAATAATTAATAATAATAAGACAGATATGCAAACGTATGTAACGCGCACCCATCTGTCAGAAATAGCCCTTGTCAGTTGGGCACATTTCAAACCCGCAAAAATATATTGTGCACCTTCTCAAATCCCTGGAGATCATGCCGTGAACAGCCATATTGATGCAGAGCGCGGTAAAATCGATACGTTATCGGTGTGACGTCACGGCTTAATCAGTGGCAGTAATTAGCAAGAACTTATGGAGGGTACTTCGACGTCTGGTCGTATTTGTTTAAAATTCAATTATGTTTGCAATACGCGCAATCTAGTGCCTTTCAGCGTCTTAGATTGTTGTATGTAAACAGTAGCCTACTTATCTGGTATCGCTCCTCAACAAAGTAATTTAAGCAATCCTTAACCCGGATGTTGATTGATAATCGAGCATGATTTATGATAACAGGTTGTTTGTCTGCGCGCAAAGTATTTGCCTGGCTGATATCTCGATTCATTTAAATATAAAGAGGGCCTGATTGCTAGAAGTGATTAACATGTTTATTTTGTAAATATAATTTTTCGACAACAGCATCCATAATTTTCTTTGACTTTTTAAAATCTTTAACTGTAAATTATGATCCAAAAGTACATTTTAAAAAGTTTTAAAAAACTTTATTTGTCATTCAATTGAATACATTACAAGGTACATGAACAAGAAAGCATACAGGTAAGATAAATAACAACACTACATGTTCAATTGTGACAGAGCATAATCAATAATACATTAATAATGAATTATTATGAAATATCTATTTTATATAATTTTTCTTTCATCCTAGTTTGCGGTATTGTTTCATCAGACGATTCGTTCATCACGCCCTACTGTGACGGGTTTCTCACCTTGAGTCACGAGGCGCCGTCATTGCACATCCGCGCTCCGTCTGTTCCCATTGGCTACGGACACAGCCATGAAGTCAATGCGGCCCTAGATGAAGACAACGCGTGCGTCTGGTACTTCCACGCGCCCGTCGACAGCGTCATCAAACTGGAGGTCATCGACCTCGAGCTTCAAAACAACGAATCCGTTCGCGTGTTCGACGGGCTAGGCGAGAAATTCGGACCCGGGAAGAAACTTCGTAGCGAAGTTCTTGATCACGAGTTCGTCAGTACCAGGAACTCGATATCGATTGTGCTAAAGACGGGGAAGTTCTTTGAAGGGTCTGCGGTGTTTCAACTGACAATCCAGGATCGCAAAGCAAGTAGGTATTTCATTTACAGTGCTGTCTCTAAATAAAGATTATTTAATCATATAAAGGTTTTAGATATACGTTATAATCATTATACATTCCTAATGTATTACAATCAGACCAAGTTAAATATAATCCGGTTTTATCAACGTACTATCTATATATTTATCTATCTATAGCCTATGTCTCTCCACTGCAGAAGGAAGGCCTCTTCATCACCATTCCATTTTCTTCTTTCTTGTGCTTGTCGCATCCATCAACGATATCTTGCTTTATTATTATATTTTTCTCAGATAATAACAGAATATATAATATGGACTCGAAATATGATGCAATATACGACTAATTGAACTTTTTTAGAAGAAATATAGAACAGATTATGTTTATATCACGCAGTTAATTATATAGAGATGTTCATACGATGTGTTATGTTTAATTTGATTATGCAGGTCAATGTTCAATGTTGTCACAATAATTCAAACAGTTGTCATTTAAAGGGATAGTTGAGTTTTGGTAAAGAGAGTACAGTTTTGGTCAAACTGAATTTTAGTAACCAAAACCTGCACCATTACATTACAAACTGATATAAACTGATGGAGTTATAACTCCACCATGCTCGAAAGGAATACAAAATTACTAGTGACTAAGCTGCTAAGTAAAAAGCCTGTTATCATTCAAAAATAGCCGTTAAAACTCAAGAGGGCGCTCTCTAAACCCTCATCGGTTTCAACCATTTCAAATGAAATATTGTGCATATGATGTTTTGTTGAAATAGTTATTAGATAGAGAGATAATCAACAACTATTTAAAAAACCTTTTTTGTTCATTTTTGAAAAGAGGAAGCATTTAAAAAAAATATATTACGGCTTGTTCAAAATTATCTAATAATTGTGGGGCCCCACAAGTATTACAAATGGTTATGTGTATGGATATTTCAGCCATTTCTGAACCGATTTTGATCAAATAAAGTTTATTCTGTCATTAAAATGGTATGCTCTTTCGAATTTGACACTCAGTTTTTTCATTATCTCACAAACAAATTATTTTGTGAAGCGCCCTCTATACCAAAACTCAACTATCCCTTTAATACTGCTTAAGTCCCTTTAACTACAATTTCCATAAATTCTATATTTAAAACATATATTTAACAAAGTAACACAACCAAAAAGTTTAAGCTTGTGTTTGTAAGTTTGCTTCTTTACTTTATTACTCCAGGCAGTCATGGCGTATTCTCGGTCGACCCTGCCCAGTGCGGCGGCACGGTTCACCTCGATAGCACTACCCCAACACAGCGATTCAATGCGACCAACCAAGAACCGGGCGCCTACCCCGCATACTGTACGTGGCACGTCGTGGCGCCCGCGTCCACCATAGTCAGGCTTCGCTTTATCAATGCCGCACTGGAGTACTACGACAACTTTATGGTAGCGGACGGTAATGGGGCTAGGCTGGCCGACTTCTACAACATCAACATCGCTCCTTACGACGTGCTGTCGAATTCGAATGAGATTGTCTGCCTCTTTGCGGCCTACATGGTTCAGTCGTCGTCCTTTGTGCATACAGAAGTTTCATTTATCGGTAATTCTCATTTGTTAAAAGAATATAACTTTCTCTCAATATTGACAACACTAAAACATCTATAATGAAATAATCTAAAAACGGCTAGTGTTATCTTATTTGTCATATTAGTGCATTGATAATAATATAACATATTTTATCATTTAGAGAGAAACAAATGATGTAACACATACTGTATTTTATTATGTAAACACCTCGACTAAAGTTGCGTTGAATAAAGGTCCTATATATAGGCTCACGGGTTAGAGTCCTATTTCCATCAAACACTCGTTTCCCCGTCCTTATATAGATGTCAGCAGAAATCCCGCACTGGATGAGAAAGACATCCACCAGCTGAGTGGAGAACATCTAAGGCTCACAGGTTCGAGTCCCAGTGCCACGATCCAGTCGATGATATTCTCTACTTGAGCGCAACCGGACGATAAAAGTTT
>JBAMJV010002188.1:0-49284 GCA_037951105.1 Echinarachnius parma
TGCAATTTTAATTTCACTTAAAAAGATAATAGACTTACTTAATATCACTTAAAATGCAATACACATATCTAATGACATGTTTTTTTTTGTTTTTTTTTTGGGGGGGGGGGTGGTATGCAGGCAAACAATGGACACGAAATGGACCAGAAATTCAAAATGGCCGCCAACCTGTCTATAGAGACCACCTGTCTATAACGACCGCTTTTCGCCGGTCCCTTGAGTAGTCACCAGTGGCGTAATGAGCCCAAACTTTTGGGGGGCTTAACCAATTTTTGCAAGGGAGCGAAGCGACCAAGCCCGAAGGATCGAAGCGACTGAGCGGGGGAGGGTGTGGGAGGGGGGTGTCCCCCCTCCGACGGTAGGGAGCTTTTGCATTTTTGGACTTGAAACTGTGCAATCTGATGCATACCTAGAAAGGAAATTTTGACTCGACGACATATACTATAATGTCGGTAAGTGCGTCATGATTCTACCGACTAGAAATTAAAGAGTTTTTATTTGTTTCATAAAGACAAAAAGCGAAGCGACTGAAGCGACTGGACAGTAACATTATAAACTAATAGTTATAACTCCACCATGCTCGAAAGGTATTCAAAATTACAAACGACTAAGTAAAAAGCCCGTTATCATTCAAAAAGAGCCATTAAAACACAAGAGGGCGCTTTCTAAAAAGGCATTGGTTTCAACCATTTTTCATACAAAAGTATGCATGTGATGTTTTATTGAAATAATGATTAAATAGATAGATCATAAACAACTATTTTAAAAACACTTTTGAACATTTTTCTTAAAGTGTAAGCATATTTTTAATTTTTTGAAAAAATCATCTAATTATTTGGGCCCCAAATAATTATAAGATCAAATATATTTATTGATATTTCAGTCATTTCTGGGTCGACTTTGACCAAATAAAGTTTATTCCGCCATTAAAATTGCATGTTCTCTCATATTCGAGACTCAGTTTTTCATTACCTCACAAAAAACTGTGATGTGCAGCACCCTCTCTACCAAAACTGAACTACCCCTTTAATTCAGCACAACTTGATAGCTCGGGGGGAAAATCGAGATAATTGGGCATAACAGTTAGCGAGCTGGGTCTAGAATTCGGGGAATGCCCGGCGCAAGTTTGTGAAAGCTGGGATAACAAATGTGGATAATTCGGCACAATTCATATCAGCCATCTAACCACAGCCCAATATTTGGATTCACTCACCCTCTTTCTGGCGACCATCGAACAAGAGTTCTCGGAGCACCTCCAAAAGTTTGCTCTCTCCAACATCCCTCTTGTCTATATCCAGACCTGGACAGAGAGTGGGTTAAAAACATAGTGAAGCATAACCACAAAGGAAATCAAAATAATTAAGAACAGGAAGCATTGGCGTAGATCTGGTTTATTTATTGGCGGCAACTATTGGTACTAAAACAATATATATATATATGGTAATACTAATTATAATGCAATGATTATAAATATATGAAAGTAAATAGTAAGTGATAGATCAAAATCAAAATATTGATTTTGTTTGGGCAACTAAGAAGAGTAATATTATTGTTGATTTTTTTTTTCTTTCGCCTTCTCGGTATTTATTCATTCTGCACATTTTATATAAATTTACAAGTCATATACTTTTTTACAATCGATTACAAACTAGAAGTACATTTTGTAAGGAATTCAAAATTACAAACGACTGAGTAAAAAGCCTTTTATCATTCAAACAGAGGCGTTCAAACTCAAGATGGCGCTCTGTAAAAACACATTGGTTTAAACCAATTTAAATAAAATACTGTGCATGTGAAGGTTCGTAAAAAAAAAGTGATTAAATAGAGAGATAATCAACAACTATTAACAAACTTCTTTTGAAATTTTTGAAAAGAGGAAGCATTTTTTTTTTTATGTTAACGATTGGTTCAAAATTAGCTAATATTTGTGGGGCCCCACATTAATTACAAATGGTTACGTTTATGGATATTTCAGCCGTTTCTGAACCGGTTTTGATCAAATAAAGATTATTCTGCCACTAAAATATTATGCTCTTTCAAATGTTACACTCAGTTTTTCATTATCTCACAAACAAATTATCATGTGTAGCGCCCTCTAGCCATCAAGACACTTTCAATGAGCGCAGAATAAACCTTGTTTTGTAATAAGATAGAATAGACTTTGGTGCTCCACCCCCTAGGTCCCCCTTTATGGATGTCATTTGGTTGAAAACTATTTTCTGCCGCCGCCACCCCTCCTCTCTCCCCCCCCCCCCCTCCCCTTCTTGAAATAATGGGCATGGCAATGTGGGGCCTTTTAGCTCTCTCACGCCTCTTCCATCATGAGCATTAAAGCATTCAGAGCATTCAGAGCTAGTCAATGTGATGTTTTGTTTAAACAAAATAAGAAAGTCCCATTTTGGGGGGAATCGACCATAACAATTTAGCAATACTGAAATACCGGGTTCAAATCCAATCATCTCTCCATTTATTGATTTAAAGTAAAAGGGCACAGACGTACCTTCAGGGGCTCGTGTAAGACCATGAGAACTTGCTACGACAACACACAGGACCACAGCTACGACTAGCAGAAGCTTCATGGCGCTATCCGTGGTTCGTTATCTCGACAACTGAATACTGCAGGATGAACCGAATTACTCGACGCCCGAAATATGAATAACGGATGTTAGCTCGCCGAAATAGGGTAATAAAACTAATAATTATAATCAGTTCTTATAAAGCGCATATCACACCTAGGTTATTAGGGTCTCTATTTGCATAAGAGGGATGTTGCACCACAAATTGTCGTACCTGCACAAATTGTCGTAGGCGACAATTTGTGCAAAATTTCACGCCACAAATTGTCGCCTCCTGCACAAATTGTCGTTTGCGACAATTTGTGTTGCCATCGCCGTCCCCATACCCGGCGACAATTTGTGAAATCACGTAAAACCTCACACCACAAATTGTCGCATATTGCACAAATTGTCGTCAGTCGCTGTCTTCAAGCTAAAAAGATGATGATGAAGATAATAATAATAATCAGTGTTGGTGGACTCGAGGCCGGCCTCGGCGTCGACACCAGTGGAAGATTTTTACGAAGCAGAGACCGAGATCCGTCAACAAATCTTGAGGCCGAGACCGAGACTATTTGGTTTTGGGGGCCGAGACCATTAAATAACACTACAAATTGGCCTCGAGACAACTTAAAAAAACAAAAAAAAACAAGCCATGTGTGAGCATGTGTTAATATTCGTTTTTATGTGATTTTCGGTTGTATTTCTGCTTTTCCTTCAGTTTCTAGCTAGGTACCTTTCATGGGTGTTTGTGAGCTGGGGGGGGGGGGCAATGATTATTCCCCTTTTTGTATTTCTTGTAATTTTTTTATTTTCGTTTGTGAATACATGGTTTATTTATTCGTGCTGTCTTTGTAATAATTAAAATGGTTATGTTTTTTTATTCGATGTCAAAAGAAATTTTTATTCAACCAGGCCTGGGGGGGGGGGGGGGGGGGGCTCGACCTTTCGCGTGATAATTCCGCAACTAATTATACAAATAGAATCCGACGATCCCGTGCCTATGGCACGCCAAGCTTACATCGAGTGTGACAAGCCGGCCGTATACTTGGGCTGGGGTGGTGGCAGAGAGATGACAGAAGGAGACCGTTCAAAGTTGACATGTGTTTTCTATCCATTCTTTTGCATACATTTAGACATCAACCTCTCTGTCACTTGTTACACTGCTTTTACACACACACATAGGCGCACCAAGGACAATGGGGGGGGGGGGGGGGGGGGTGATGTTCGGGGGGGGGGGGGGGGGGGGGGTTCGGGGGGGGGGGGGGGGTTCGGGGGGGTTGGTTGGGGTTGGGAAAGGCCTGTTTTGGGAAATCAACCCCCCTCCCCCTTACACAATTTGAGCGGTCTTGAGGCCACTTTAAGTGGTCTCGACCATCATAGCCAATGGTCTCGATCGGACCCCCCAAACCAATTAGTGATCTCGGTCTCGGCCTTTTTTGACAGGCTTCGAAAACTCTTCACCAACACCCCTCCCCCCCCCCCTCGAAACATTCTACATCCCCCTTCAAATAAACCTCAACGACACCCCACTTGAATAATCCTCACCGACACCCCCCCCCCCCGTGAAAAAAAAATGGGTACGCCACTGCACCCATCCCTAAAACACACCCCTCCACGCCCACCGTCACTCCTCCACACACACACCCCACACACGCATAAACACACACACACACATACACACATCCTTAATCCTTCACATACCACGTGTGCACACGCACGCACACACACATACACAAATACACACACTCACACACTATACACAAACCTCACATGACCTATAATGTTGGTGCGTTGGTATATATCCGTATGTCAAGAATCATCATTTTAATCCAAAATGTATGTCATCATGGCTTTGAACAGGACCGTAGGTGTGGCGACAATTTGTGGTGCCAGCTACCAGCACAAATTGTCGCCGTCGCCTCCACAAATTGTCGAAAACGACAATTTGTGCAGAAAGCGACAATTTGTGGTGTCAACATTTTGCACAAATTGTCGCCTACGACAATTTGTGCAGGTACGACAATTTGTGGTGCAACAAGGGATGTCGATGTTTGTCATGCAGATAAGAGGGCGGAGCTATCCTAGCAGGTGGCCAGCCAATGAAAATTAAATAATTTCAACTGGCAGGTGCTTTCCGTGTGTCATTTGTATTCACCCCTGCGCATTCTTGCGACAATAATATGGCCTGGATCATGTGAGTCACTCTATGTATCGTGTTTATCTAATATAAATTGACATTCTCTTGTCACATACAGAGCCATACTTCTATCAAAATAAATAATTTTTGACGAAATACCAATAATGCATGCCTGTGTCATGCAATGAAAATAAAATAGTTTCAACTAACAAGTGCTTTCGTTTTTTTGCTTTTTGTTTCACCCTTCGCATTCTTAATAATAATAATATACTCGATTTATATAACGCCTAATATGATTGATAATCATCTCTAAGCGCTTTACAATGATAGTATTACCATGACCCAGGCGATACAGACAATGATAGTATTACCAGTGTAGAGTGCAATCACGCATGCTGTCAAATATGAATATCCGAGAACAAACTGGTTCATCATCCAGGCCCCGGATTAGCTAGATCAATGACGAGTCAGAGCTGCGGCTCTTCTAACAATTTTTTTTCATTTTGTCATTTAAAGGGACAGTTGAGTTTGGAAAAAAATATAATTTTAGTTATTCAAACTTGTAAGTCATTAAAAAATGACATTTTGTTTTCATAATCAATGATGCTTGAATGGTGGTAAAACATATACGCTGTTATAGAATGGGTTGATAAATCCCTGCAATCTGATGGGTTGAGAGCAAAATTTGTGCAGACAATTAATTGTACTAGATGCATGAAAAGTCATGCGTCCGGTAAAAAAATCATGCGTCCGGTAACAATTTCATGCGTCCGGTAAAATTGTCATGCGTCCGGTAAAAAATTGCATGCGTTCGGTAAAATTATTTCATGCATCCGGTAATTTTTTGTAATTTTTTGACTTTTTGGGGGGCGTAACAATGCCCATTCTATAAAACAGATGATGCGCCAGTTTATTTCGTGGGTCGGTGGAATTGTTTGCACGCGGTAACTATGGATACTAGTCTAAACAGTCTGAACAGTTCAATATAATAGTTACCTTGTGCAAACAATTCCTACCGACCCACTCATACCTGCGCATCATTTGTATATTAAGTTACAGGGATGTTTCCATTCGGAAAAGCAGCCAGTAACACATGAGGAAGCAAAAACAATTAAATAATGCCCACCCTTTTCAATTCAATTAAATTATACCAACAATTTATTTAAATAGTTGTTAATGATCGATCTCTATTTTAAATCATTATTTTAACAGAAGATCACATTCAAAACTTGATTTAAAAAAGAATACACCCTGTTGTGTTTTAACGGCTGCTTTTTGAATGATAACAACATTTCAACTATAAGCCGTTTGTAAGTTTGTCGAACTTTCAGGCGTGTGGAATACAACTATTAGTATGTAATGATACATTTAGACCGCGGGCCGAGGTCCATTATCGTTTCATCTCGTGCTTCAAATCTTGTATCTAGCTAGTTTTTTGTCGACTTGTGTAAAAATAGTATTGAAATCATACCTGAAACTCGTCAAGAATAAAACCTGCACATTTTCTGAAAATATGGAAAAAACCACAAAAAAATTGCCAATATTTGTCAGTTTCGACGGTAAGAATGACCAATCACAGTACGTTGCTCATAACGTGATTTGTGGACTGACCAATCATGCGCTAATATGTAAACAAACCCAAACAACAATCACTGGCTGCTAGTACTATTGCGTTCGAGTCGAGTGCGACGGAAAGTTTCGAGGCAAGTAAATCCGACTTCTGTCCCATACATGTCATCGACACTCTAAACAAGTGTATACCATCTAGTGATAACAACTATGAAAAAAGGAGTGTGCAGCTAAATTGATAACTTTGGAAAAGAGGTTGGAAAGTGAGGTTGCAGCGATGTACATTACACGGAAGTGAATGTGTGGGACAAGTCATTCATGGCTATACTGAACACGAATCTCCAGAGTCCAGATTGAAGAAGGCAGATTAACCCGAAGAAGAAGAAGAAGATGACTGTAACTCTAGCTCTAAGACATCCGGAACTGGCTGGTAAGTTCCCGTTATAATATGAACATATCTAGCTCTACGACTTCATCAAATGAAACTTGAAAAGTATTCCCATTTTCCCGAAATAAAATTGCACTCGAAAAAAACATGAAAAAGGAGAACTTCCTAATTCTAATCCCTAGTGAAATTTGTGATTTCGAGCTCGATGTTAGTGTTGGTAATCTCAAGATCACGAACCAAATGACAACATCACAAATTACTGAAAATCCTTGGATATGATTGATATATATATTCTATTTTGGTTTGACAGTATGATTTAAAATTTTATGTCCTACCTGTTGAAATTTAAATGCCTTTTCTCACTGATTTCACTTTTGTTTACTAACCTTTTCGCGTAAAAATTGTGAGAGGATCACATAAAGGCATGACGTCCAATCGGTGTTGAGCTATCCATGACATGATTAAGGTGAACACTGAACAGTATCATCTTTCTATTATTACCATCGGTGTTGGAGCTCGGTTCAGTAGCTTGATCCACGTTCTCAACACCAACACCGACTTCAACTATCTACCTGAAATCACCTAATGACTAGTAATAGATTTTCATATTTAGAATGACTTTGATGAAATTAGTTTTAATTTTCTTTTCTCCCTTCTCCTTGTTAAAACCCACAGATGCTGAGAAGACACAGCTATTTACCGAATAGCCCCAAGAAGAGCCAGCAAGACTTGATCAGCAATTCAAGATCCACCACATCTTCCTCGCTCGTGACAGCCCTTGGGTGGGACCGTCCTATCAGGACCATTTACAAAACACTGTAGATGTGGGTGGGACCGACTACACGTCCGGTGACTCCTTGCACAGTGCACACTCTTTTACAAGATCCATCATCAGCTAGGCCAGGCCACATGCCTTTCCCACCAGAAGTCCGCCAAGCCAACTGTTATTCAAGACACGATCACAACCTGAAGTTCACCGTTCCATTATCTACTATTGACAAGGTGTCATTTTTGTATCCACGGACCATACGAGTCTGGGACCATCTCTCTGGGCCGGTCATCAAAATAACAGTCCTGACTGACTACCTTTCAAATGGCTGCATTACCCACCATTAGAGAAGTGCAGTCTCCCGTGGGCTCTCCCACATTGTTTAAATGTCACTATACTTGATTTTTTGCTTGCACATTCACTCTTGCATCTTTATTGTACACATGTGCAAAGTGAAAATTGTATTATGGCACCTCCTGATGACACACCAGCACATCATCCAAGTATAGCTTTGCAGCTGCATCAAGGGATTACCTCATCAAGTATCAAGTAAGTGTCAGCAAGTGAGGATTCCCCTGTACCAAAGAGACTGCTTTGGTCAAGTTTTTCACACGGACATCAACCCTCTACCAGCCATGACTTATAAACTGAATATATTGCCAGTGCATTGCATTATCTGCAATGGAGCTAAAGTATATCCTTAAAAAGTCTACTGGTAAACAAACATTTTAAGATGGATGGTTCACCTATAGTCCTTTACAGCCAATCTTCAGGCGTGCAAAATCACGTCTATTTCATTCTACAGGGTACCGACTCCGGTTTGACCCATACCGTAGAGCTCTACGCGAAGGCACATTTCCAAACGACGATATCTCCTTTATTTTATCACTTTTCTGCGCTCTGTTTTTTGCAATATCATAATAAATATCTGGAGTTACTGAATATCTAAAAATATTTATTATAGGATTCATGTAACTTATTCAATTTTCACGTTCAAAATGTGTTTTTTACAAAAGACAAAACTTTGAAAACAACTCGAATTTTGACACATAGTTTTATTTTTGAGCCCAAATGAAAGTCTAACGTTTAGAATCGCCATTTATTCTTCTTTCCGAAAATATAAATAAGGTGGTGTAAATGTTGTAATATGAGTCAGGATCCAGCAAAATCTAACCCAACTACACTGTCAAAATCGTAACGACTCGCAGTATAGGAAAATACTCGATCTAGCGCTGTGATTGGCCAGTTAGCGGTAGAATGATGACGTCATTTTGTGAAGCTGCGTGATCCACGTCATGTGATTCCCCGTGATGAAGAGAGAAGGAGGAGAGAGATTTTCTCTTTCACGCACAGCACGCGTGTGTTGTTCCGAGCTTGACTCTGGTGCAGTGTTGCGTTGTTTGAATTCGTACACTCCTTCGTATCATCCAATGAGAATGCTCGTTCGCATTCTTGAGTGGTATGTTCTTGGAATACAGTACGTGGGACTGCAGTGATCATATCCTGACTGAATTTCGTTCATAAACATGTATATGAGAGTTGTTAATGTTTGTTGGATATCCATACAAATGTTTATATAAGGTCATTTCATCCGTTTGTACCCTAAAACTACAAATAATTATGACCGTATATTAAATAAATTACATTTTGATAGTTATGTTGCGCTAGCAGAATACGCCCCAGTCCGAATAGAAGGGAATGACGTAATTCCTCTCGGCCGCTGACTGACCAATCACAGAGCAGGATATCGTCTCTTCTCAACGGTCGTGTTCTGATGAGTTTTTGACATTGTAGTTGGGTTAGATTTTGCTGGATCCTGACCCATATTAAAACATTAACACCCCCATGTTTATATTTTCGGAAAGAGGAATAAATTGCGATTATATACGTTAGACTTTCATTTGGGCTCAAAAATAAAACTATGTGTCAAAATTCGAGTTGTTTGCAAAGTTTTTGTCTTTGTAAAAAAACACATTTTTAACGTAGAAATTGAATTATTTACAGGATTCGTATAATAAATATACTTAAATATTCAGTAACTCCAGATATTTGCTATGATATTTAAAAAACAGAGCGCAAAAAAGTGATAAAATAAAGGAGATATCGTCGTTTGAAAAAGGGCCTTCTCGGAGAGCTCTACGGTAGGGGTCAAACCGGAGTCGGTACGCTGTATTAATGAAATCCCCGCTTCAGTACAGGGCCGATCTTCCTCTGCCGTTCGGCTGTTTAGGCAGATATTAATCTATGGTTACCATGTTCCACCCATGTGTAAATGGGTACCATTCTAGCCAGAGTGCTACATGTAGGTAAAGAAGTGTCATAAAGTTTAACATAATTTATGCTTACCGTATTAACATGAACCAATATTTTGTTTTGACAAATCTGATTCTGATACATTTTGACTAATTTTAATTTCCATGACCAAGTAATTTGATTTGTTAAAGTTTATTTATCTATCTATTTATTTTGTTGTTGTTATAACATGACACTTGTAAGTTGTTTTATATCATACCTGTAATATTTTACCCAATATAATGGGAAGAAAATATATGTTGGAAGATTGAGGTTCCTTGACTTGTATTCACTGCTTATGAATAGATACACTGTACCAGTGTATGTATATATTTGGACTGGGAATGTACTCTTGTGCATTTAGTATTTTGTTCCATTATGACAAGTATATCAATTATGTAAGATGAATAAGTTACACATTTTAATGATCATGATTCTATTCATACATAAGCTTATGTTTTATGGTGTACAATGTGGTTATTTATCAATTTGTGCAAGTAATCTTTCTTCCATGTCTGCCTTCTTTTAACTACTGTATATATATAGTATTTTGCTGTTAAGATTAACATTAACACACTAGTATACAATGTATAGAAGCTGTTTTAAATATTTGCACTCTGTAGTGAGGAAACGGACTAGTGAAAGCATGAATTGTTTTATGAATAGGTTTGCTTCAACTCAGGAAGAATTGTGATGTACATGTAAAACGTTTCCATAAATGCTCATATATTTGTTTTGTTTTATTTGCCTTATAAACTAATGAAATTAAGACAAATATTATGTTTGTCTATTGTTATGTTTAAAAACAAAGAAAACAAATCATCAGAGGCAAGTAATAGGGAAGTTGATTGTATGTCTGGTTTACATGCTTTGTATGAATCAATGAAACAGTACAACATGATATTAAATATTTGAATATTTGTTGTATGAATTATGATAATTTTGTATTGCTAACTGGGGAAACCTCTTTATATAACAAGGTAGTCGGGACTATCGATTTTACCTCGTTATAACCGGAATCTCGCTATAACCGAGATTCTTTTCAATAGCCAGAAAATGTTACCTCATTTATAAGAATGTTTGTTCTTTATGCGTCTACTTAATCTATGCATTTTTTCTACTGTTTTGTATTTTGCCCAATTACCATAATTTCCAGTGATTTTCATTTCATTGAGATAGATAAAATAAGATCATAAAGATTTTACTAAATATGGAAAATTTGACTTATCTCATTTTTTTTACAACTGTTCTTATCGTGCTCTCATATCAATTAATTTGGTGTGATAAATAAGTGCATTGTCTGGACTGGATTGTTTGTATCTTTGTGTACATGTATGTTTTGGTGTGGGTGTGTGTGTGTGTGTGTGTGTGTAAGAGAGAAAGATAGATATGATAAGAGAGATAAGTTGTCGGTGTATACATGGGCTTTTTTTGTATTTTTTATTTATTGTATTATTATTTAAATTATTATTATATATATTGCCAATGGGATGCTGAAGGATGATTTGAGTTGGGGAGTGTGCTGTGTGATGAATCGAATACCATTAGTCCTGATGCAAAAAAAAAAAAAGCAAAATAAAATGTTTAACAAATGTATATAAATAAATAAATACCAGTCTACCAAATTTCACAATCTCTCCATCTACCCTCTATTTCTCTCCTTTATTTATTTCCTCAAAGGAAAAGTCCACCCTGAAAATAAGTTGGTTTTAATAGAAGCAGAAAATGTTTCATCATGGAAAATTAATAAATTATAAAAAAATAGGCAATATATTTACAAGAAGAAATTTTTTACTGTCACGTTCCTCTCTTTAGTTATGCCATTATCTTAACTAACTTAGATTTAGGGTGGACTTTCCCTTTAGATAAAGACAAATATATTACAATCCATTCCAAGACAGACAGTAACTAGGAGAATAGCTTTTTCCCGGGGTAAAATTAAACTAGATTCATGCTGAGGGCGATTGCATTATGCCTCCATGCCACCTTTTGTAGCCGACCAGTGCCCCGCAGCTCAGGCGACACTAGCCTGATGATCTTCGTTAGCCGAAGTGCTAGTGCCGTATCGGTCTCTTTTCGTTAAATTATTTATCAACTTCTGATGTGTTTTTGGTAAATTTTCAAGGTGGTACTCATTCCTTATCTATTTCGGAATTAATTCCTCTAAATGAATTAATTTACTGTGAGTTTAGTTTCCATGTAAACAACAAAATCCAGATAAAGTACGTGTCATTACATCGCATCATAACAAACTTTTCGCACAACGATAAAACAAGCGATCTGATTGGCCCTAGCTTATGGGACACTGTTACGTTCTAATGAGAGATGCACTGGGATTGGATTATTTTTCAGAGAGTGTTACAAAACAAAATTCCAAGTTTTTTCTACTTTTTGAAAAAATGCGCACTTTTTGAGCTTGACGAGTTATGAATTTGTGTTCAGTGAATTTTTCACTACCCACATGCCAAAATTCAGGTAGATACGAGATTTGAAGCACGAAAGTCAAGAAATAAGGCGATTTTCACGGTTCGGCCCGCGGTCTAATTATGGTGCAAGTTTTGGTTACTAACATTCAGTTGTTTGACCAAAACTGTACTATCCCTTTAATAACCAGAAGTTTATGATAAGTGGCTACCGTCGATCTCAAGCTTTGTTTGTATTTAATCACTTATTTTGTATCTTTTTAAAGCCATTTGTTCATAACTTGTGCTACTGACATGTAAACGTATACATTTCCGCCTCCAAAGTGAAACACCTGTCACATTTTAATGACAGAATGAACTTTATTCTATCAAAATCGGTTCAGAGACGGCTTAAATATCCATAAATCCATCACCCAATAATGTTGCACTAGCCGTTGAAAACAAAATGCTTTTCAAAAGTTTGCAAAAGATGTTTTTAAATATTTGCTGATGATCTATCTATTTAATCATTATTTTAACAAAACATCACATACACAAATTTGTCTTAAAAATGGTTAAAAACCAATGAGTTTTAGAAAGCTCCCTCTTGACTTGGCGTTTTCGCCAGGAAAAAATTTACCCGTGGCGCAAAAATCCAAACTTATATGTCGGAAAAATTACCCGTGGCGCATAATATTGCTGCTATTCAAGCACGGGATGCCGCGCCGCAGGGGTAGGAGTAGGGTCGGGAGTCATCAGATATCGCCAAATTTCCAGTTGCCCGACTTTTCAATGTGAAATTTGCAACATCGGAAATGAAAAAAAAAATCTAGAAAATTGCCCAATGTTAGTGTAAAAGTACATATTTTACCGTATGCTGAGTGGTTGTTTTCGCAAAATTATCGATTTGATTGACAAATTGAGAGATGCAAAATGAACATGTGCGTCGGAAAAAAACCTGTCAATTGAATGATACGGAACACGCACTAGAAGGTCTGCCAGAGTTTCGGCAGGCCCCGCGCTGCGAGAGAGGTAGCTAGCTAGCGCGCCAACTGTTTTGTAAGTTGCACTCTTAAAAAGTGCCGAAAAGGAACGAAAATGCAAAATTATCACGATCGCACCTATTCTAGACTATCTCTTATTTTACTTACATGTTTGCAAGGCTTTTAAAACAAATACGAGAACAATTACCTGCAAAAACAGCCAAAAAAAGCGCTAATAATGTCACGATAATTTCCTAAATCGCTCGGGCCAGGTGAACTGAACCTAGCGCAATTTTGTTGCCAATTTGCGAACGACGTATAGACTACGTGTATGATACGCATATTGCATGTGATATGATATCGCAGCGCAAAAATTGGCAACGTTCGCAAACGATCTTTTTTCACTTGCTATGCTAAGTTCAATCGTTTAGTCAAAGTCGATCTCGCTCGCGTAACGGCGCTTGAGTTTCGAATGTTTTACTTCGGGTTCAAGAAAAGTAATATTTTGCTCAAAACTGAGGTAATTCTGAATGTTCTGTAACTATATTTCCGTAAATATTGTTACATAAATCCAGAAAAGCATCGATACTTGTCATTTTATTGCCGTATAAAAAGATGAATTTGATCGCAAAATACTGCATTTTTGCAGACCGCTTTATGAGATTCGATCGGATGAAGCCGCCGCGCAGCAGCGGTCCAGCCAGCTAGCTGCCTGTGCTGGGCTGGCGGGCGGCCGGACGACCGCGAGCTGGGGGTAAACGGCATGCACGGTATGTACACGGTGCGTGTTTCTAAAATCATATCGGAGATTTCCTCGTCTCCTCGAAGCGATTTAAGAGTGAGGATGCGCCTTTATTTGGCAATAATATTTGTTGTATTAGTGGGGACAAATAATCAAATAGGAGTTATGAAAATAGTGTCTGCAAATATGGGGAAATTATCATGAATTTATTGATTTTACACATGGCGGTATTATCTCATCAAAATTTACGTGTGGCGCAAGTCATGAAGATAAATTTACGCGTGGCGGCACCGCCACGCGAAAACGGCCTGGCGAGAACGTTGGAGATTAAACAGGCTTTTTGCTTAGTCGTTTGTATTTTTCTTATACCTTTTGAGCATGGTGGAAATATAAATATTAGTTTGTAATGTAATGTAGGTTTTGGCTACTAAACTTCAATTTGACCAAAACTGTTCGGCTTATGCCGAAAGGGTGGGTAGCGTCGCGTCGCGTCGCGTTGACTTGAACGCGACCATTCGTCCAAAGCCCCCCCCGGTTTTGCCGAAAGGGTGCGTTGGATTGTTAGGGCGCGTCAGGTCAGATAACGCGACCAAATGGCACATACGGGGGGCTTATTCCAAATGTACGCGTTCAGCCTGTCCCATGCCAACAGCGCGCGCGCCTGTTACGTACGTACGTAAGTACGTTGCGGTGCCGCATAATATGCATGATCGATGCACGGTATATTATATATCAGAGCCGTATGTTACTATACGCGCACCGCGCCGCCTGCCGACGTCGCGTACGCGTGGTGTATGCATGGTGGATCGATCGCGAGCTGCGAGAGATGGAGAGAGGCTGGACATCTTCGAGCTTCCTGATCACTTTTGTGGTGAGTTTATATGAGTATTCCTGCATATTATCATGTTTTTTGTGTAGTGTTCAAGTATACCAGTAAAATTCTCGACAAACCCTGAACCTGCATGCGTGCAGCTAATCTTTGTCTAGACAGTCATGACTGTAAACACTACCGAGTAACGTTTTATACAACATGACCCATGACCATCATTGAGTTTTTAAATGCATGAATGGCACAAGGTGGCCAGTTCTGGCATAATTATGCTTTCTGGCATAATTTGACTCTTTTTAGCATAATTTGAGTCTTTTTAGCATAATTCTGGTTCGAAGATCCTAACCTCGGCCTCGGAATTTGTGTAAAAATCCTGGTCTCGCCTCAAAAATTTGGGACTGGACCTGGTCTCGGTCTCCAAAATGTCGAAAATTCTTAGTCTATGCTTCAAAAAATGTCTACGACTACCCCCCCCCCCCCCCCCCGCTTACACTCCCAACCAATGGGTCCTGGTCTAGACCTCGAAAATTTGGGACTGGAGACCTGGTCTAGGCCTCGAAAATTTTGGATGGGACCAGGTCTCGGCTTTAAAAAAATTCTATGACTGATGGTGATGATGATGGTGGTGGTGGTGATGATCGATGATGATGAAGATGATGATGATGACGATGGTGGTGGTGGTGGTGGTGGTGGTGGTGGTGGTGGTGGTGGTGTGGTGTGGTGGTGGTGGTGGTGGTGGTGGTGGTGGTGGTGGTGATGATGATGATGATGATGATGATTGATGATGGTGGGAGTGGTGATGGTGGTGATGATGATGATTGATGATGATGGTGGGAGTGGTGATGGTGGTGATGATGATGGTGGTGGTGGTGATGATGATGGTGACCGTGATGCACTAATGATGATGATCATGATGATGATGGTGGTGGTGGTGATAATGGTGATGATGATGATGATGATGATGGTGATGAGGATGAAGATGATAACAATGAAGATGATGGTGCTGGTGGTGATGATGGTGGTAGTGGTAATGATGGTGATGATGATAATGGTGGTGGTGGTGGTGATGATGATGATGGGGGTGGTGATTATGATGGTGGTGGTGGTGGTGATGATGATGATGATGATGGAGGTGGTGGTGATGATGGTGTTGGTGGTGGTGATGATGATGGTGATGATGGTGAGGAGGATGAATATGGGCAAGTCCAAGATAACGTCAACCTAGCTGTTGAAATTTCATCTTGATTTACCGATGACATGTTTCACATCATATTGAAGCCCATGAGTTGAAGTTTTGAATTCCATAAAAAGAAATTCAAATTTATGTAAATTTATGCAAATTTGAAGGGCCTCATTTGCATAAATGTGAAATAGAGTGTTACGTATGGGACAATTATAAAAATTCATAAAAAATCAAAGGGAATGATATGATATTTCATTCATATATAGACATGACCACTCAATCATCCATATAAATTTTGCATAAATATTAAGTCATGACCTAATTAATTATGCAAATTAGGTCATGTCTTATCATGAAATGTCCCATACGTAACAAAATGAGGAACCTTTTTTCATTTTTTTCAAATAATTTAATACTTATTCTAGTGCAACTTTGGGAAGTTCTAATTTATGCATTTTAAAACTAAAATACTATAATAAGCCGGGAAATTTGTATTAACCCTTTGTTTTATAAGAAAATTTGAATTTATAAAAAGTGTTACGTATGGGACAATGTGTTACGTATGGGACATAATTCACGTACAAAGTCAATGTAGCTGCTGGGAGCCTTTGTGGCAGATAGGCAAATATTTATTTTGGAGTGATATTGTCATGATATATCAATGTTAAATGAGCATAGAGAAGGTAATTAGGTCCATAAACTTTTTTAGAAGTGAAGCCATTTAAGTAAAACAATAATTTATGCTCGGCAGCCATTTTGAAAGATAATTAGCTAATTTGCATATTCATGAATTAGAGCAAGATGTCTATTTGTAATCAGGAATGTAGTGTGAAATGTTCCAACATTTCATTTAAGGTATTTGGGGCAAATTAAGCCATTTCTGCTCCTCATTGGCATGTATCACTTGAGCAAAGCCCTGAAATCCAAGATGGCTGCCCCTAATTTGCATATTTATGAATATTACTGTTAAACAGTAGCTTACAAACCCACAAAATTTACTAATTTGATTTAATCATGTCCTATTATGTATTTAAGATTTCTTAACTTACTTTGACTCCAAAAACATTATTCAAAGTATATGATTTGCATAATTAAGATATTTACCTAATTTGCATATTCCCAAATTCCTGTAAAATTGTATAATTTCTGATCTAGGAACGCTAAACTAATGAGTGATACCTCTTTTATAGGGTTTTAAGGGGTGACATAACCATTTCTGATACTTATTTACACAAATCACCATGGAAACTCGTTATTTTTTACCAAATACCCTCAGTTTGCCTTAAATATTGATTTACCTACATTAAACGAATGGGGACAAAATGTCCCATACGTAACTGTCCCATACGTAACACGTCTTTGCCAAAATTAATTAGAGCCTGTAAGAAAAGCGTTCTTCGGAATGAAATGAAACTTTGCCTCAATAAACCTGAGCAATGTACCCTCTACCACATTGAATTACAACCTGTCCTCTAAATTACTTTCACAGAGTTTTCAACTTAAAAATTATTTATAAAAAACCTCATTTCTTCTGGTCCCATACGTAACGCCATACATTTTATATAATAAAATATTATTGCAAAGGTCAAAGGTCACCATCTTTACCAAGGTTATTCTTCTTATAGATACCAGTAATGGAGATGGTAAAAGAATAAAATCAAAGTCCCTCTACATTATTTTTTTTTGAGCGAAAGTCTCTGAAATGTCCCATACGTAACGCGCGCGTTATCTTGGACTTGCCCATATACAAACCAATAAAACATCAACAACTAATGACAGGAGCTGGTACATGTCAGTTAGAACAGCTTACCACCTGTTTAATATGTTTAAAAAATCAGCAATCACCAATGGGTCCTGGTCTAGACCTCGAAAATTTGGGACTGGAGACCTGGTCTAGGCCTCGAAAATTTTGGATGGGACCAGGTCTCGGCTGATGGTGATGGTGGTGGTGGTGATGATCGCTGATGATGAAGATGATGATGATGATGATGACGATGATGATGATGATGGTGGGAGTGGTGATGGTGGTGATGATGATGGTGGTGGTGGTGATGATGATGGTGACCGTGATGCAATAATGATGATGATCATGATGATGATGGTGGTGGTGGTGGTGATCATGATGATGATGATGTAGTCTGTGGGCCAGAGGGGCCTACCGGTGACCCCCCCCCCCCCCCCCCCCCCCCCACTCTGATCCTCCGACTTGGGTGTAATTTTGTCCATTGATATGTCCAATGTTAGAAACAAAATGTTAACAAGAAAAAAAATCATTTATACTATGTTTTTTTACTACTTTTTTGGAGGTATGTAAAAATAGCACCTTTTCATGTTTTGCTTCATTTCTTAGGGTGGGTGAAAATTGAGATTGCATTAAATGCTCTCATTTCATAATGGCTAGGTCTTTATCTAGTAAACTTTGCTGATACTCATGTCTATATCAGCATATGGTACAGACAAATTTTCATTGTCATAGTTGATTGGCTTCATATAATTATGACGTCATCAAATTTGCATATGAATAATCACGGGAATTTCAGTGAACAAAACAGTTAAAAAAACAATGTTCATTAAAGGGAGAGATCCACTTTTGCAAGCCAAAATTCAAAAGTTGCGAGGTTATTGTCTTATATGAAAGGAAATGTCATTTAATAGCATGCCTGAAAAAATTAGGGCTTGAAATCTCTTTTTCGTGGAGTTATAGACCTAAAACTGAATAAACTGAGGGACGTCGGTTAATTATGTACATACGTATTTTTGGCCGGTGAGTAAGTTCGTACATAGATTTCACGGAGTGCCAGATCGGCATGCATGACCCCTACGTGACCCCCGCTAGATACGTGAGCCGCGCATAAGTACTAATGTGTGAGCGTTTACCAAGCAAAATACCCAAACTTCGCTTAAACTGACTACATGTAATTATATATTCTTTCTTTTTGAGATCTTTTTCCGTGACATACGTTAACAAATGTCGGCTTCACAATACCTTTACGAGAATTAGTACTATATTGGTGTAATATTATGCTAAATCAGTTGAACTCCTTTATTGACCGATATATAGTTTAAATGGAGGGACGCATTCGTTTTTCATTCGTAGAATCCAAATTAGAGGGCTGTTCGCTCTGATTTTTTTTTTGCGTGTTACATTGATCCCCATCCGTCAACTGAAAGCTGTTCAGACGTTTTGTAAAAGTGGATCTGTCCCTTTAATATAGTTTTTTTTTTTTCACCGTAAAAATGATGGCAGTGAGCTTAAACTTATGGTGTCTACTAGTGAGAGTGTATTCAAATAAAAAACGTGATTATTCTTTGAGTATAATCTACAAAAGGGACATTTTTGATTACGTAATCACCATGCGTCATATGCAATTTTGAGGCATATAATGGCCATGTTATCTAGGTCACAAGTGGGTACATATTATTTCCTCTTTAATTTCTTTATTTGTGGGCCAATCACTCTCTTATTTGGCACATATGTAAAGCTAGGGGGGCTATTTAGTTTACAACTAGTAGAATATCAAAAGGTCATCATATGAGGGCGCTATTTAACACAATTAGTTAATAACATTAAAAATCCTATCAATTCCGACAATGATGAGTTTTTTCTATAACTGTCTGCTTTGTATACAAAACTTAATATTTTGTTTGCATTATTATGCAAACTTACTTTTCATTGAATGAATTAAAGACGTTTATGTTGAATCTTATACTGTTTAGGGTCTAAATTAGGCCTAGCTCCATCTGATCTGAATGTTACCATTAAAGTGCAATAGGGAATACATTGCACTACATACAAATGTTTTTAAATAATTTATCAAATTGCAACCCTATAAAACTCGTCCTAAGCGAGATTGTCTGATGGCCTATTTATAAAAAGATATGAAGTAAAAACAAATTATTTTGGGAAAATGCTGGTCAGACACTTATTTTCCAGTATGTGTATATTCTTCTTTTTAGCATCACATTTCTTTCAGATTAGAGAAAAAATGAATATGTTGACTGTTTATTTTTTTTTATATCCCACGCCCCCCCGCCCCCCCCCCCCCACCAAAAAAAATAATTACAACAATTTCATGTGATAACTAGATAAATTCAGGATTACCATGGTGACAGAAAGTGATGAATTCAGTTTTAACAAAATAAAGCTAACGTCCAGATAACAATATGTTTAGTTCACGAAAGTCTGTTTATAATTAAGAAGCACATGCATAGGAACGTCTTTGTGTGTGTATTAACTTTTAACGCCTTTTGCAACATTTTTGCTCTGATCTTTTACAAAACGAAACGTACTACGTCACAATATTCATAATATCAATAAACGGGATACTTAGTACATTCCATTAGTCATAGACACCTCAGGAATGATATGCTAGAATTACGGCATGTGAAAGCATGGCTGTGGCAATAGCTAATGTTAGTTAGATTCCTTTCATGTGAATAAATGGTACAAGCAAAATAAGGACTGACAAAATATAGTGTTTATACCTCGAATTTCATCATGGAACTTAAGCCTTACATCGCCTTTCTCTTTTAAATTACTGATTAGATATAATACAAAGTATCATTTTCTTTACGACAGCAAATTATCATAAAGAATGATGGAGACATTATAAGCATCTACCTTCTGTGCCACATCGTTTAGCTTTTCAAGCGCCTGATCCTAAACCAGCACCATGCAATCACAAACAGAGCACCTTTAAAACCTGGGCAGACTGGCTCCCTACCCATGATATTAATCACTAGCCCAGTAATTAATTTGCCATAATCCATAGAAAAGACACCAACTTAATGTACATCATACCAGAACCAAGATTGCGTGTGTGGGCTACTCTGTTGTGAGGAGACTGCATATCCCTGTCGCGGAACGGCATCCATCGTAACATAGTTACTTGTACTTTAATATAATTCCGTGCCATACTGAACAGCATTCTCATACTAGCTCCATGAAAAAACCCATCTGCAAAAAAAGAATTACAGACCGGTCTCACTTCTTGCAACATCTTCATGCTGTTTGAGCATCTAATTCTGACCCGCATATACATTGCAGTTGTAGAACCATCTCTGATGAAGGAGCAAGCAGGATTCCGGTCTGGGAAGTCTTGCACAAGACAACTGCTCAACCTTACACAACTATATAAGATGCCTTTTAGCAAGATGTCTTAACTGGAGCTGTGTTTGTATACCTCTCAGCAGCTTATGATAATGTCAACCACCACAGGCTCCTACACAAACTACTGAATGTGAACAACATGCACCTGAATACATGGTGAAGACCCTGATTTAGAACGGACCCTTCTTCGTCGAGCTGTCTGGAAAGAAAAGTCGTTGCAATAAGCAGAAGAATGGCCTCTCCCAAGGAAGCGTTCTGGCCCCCAATCTAATCAACATAGGTCTATCTACCATGCGACCAGGAGCTTCATATATGCAGACGTCTTTTGTATCACCACCCAACGTGATGAATTCACTAAGGCAGAAGCCCCCTTGTCTTCTTGTGCGAGGGTCTTACCAACATATTTTCATACTACAAACAGGTAATCAAACGGAAGATGTAGATCACTGGAATGAAACTAGACTGGAACACCATGGGAAGACCTTAGATATATGTTTAAATTACAAACTCAAAGGGAAGGTAAGCTCCATGACATCCCTTTCATATGTTGACCCTCTGGACTTCAGTGTGTCCTCAAGAAGACGTAAGCTCTGGGAGTAGAGACTGGAGGAGATGCCAGTAGACAAGCGCTTGTCTATGCAGACATTAGATGCACTGCCAGCAGGATTAAACTAACCCTGGATGACTTGGCGTAGCCTGAATAGGCATCAGTCGGGCGTGAAAAGATGCAACTCCAACTCCAACTCCAACATATTGAATTAAGTACACATCGAAGGTGCAGCAGAGTGTGAGTGCCGTCAAACCCCTCAGACCAATGACCACCTAGGTATAGTTGTGATCTGGTACATGGAATGTGTCCTATCGTAGATCTAAGACACTAACAACCTAACGCTCGGATTTACCAGCCATTGGCAGGAGGTTGTGTGATGATACAAAATAATAAATGATACAAGCTACAAATTGCTATAAGGTGATCGACAGACATTTTTGAGGCCGAGGTCTTAAAAGCGGTCTTGTTTTGTTGTAATTTTATTATATTAGGAGCGGCGATTGGCCTTTTAAAATATGCAAATGGGACTCGGCCTTTTTCAAAATAAAAATGAGAACCTTAGGAGCGGCAACCAGCATTTTTGATGAAAATGAGAATCTTACGAGCAGGGAGTGGCAAAATGAAAACTGGACCCTTATTAGGAGCAGCCGGATCGGCTGTGAAAAGCATGTCTTTGAAGCGGCTCATACCCGTTTGGCAGTTATGACAAGCCCCCTACCCCCGGAAACTAGTTCGCTAATAAAGAATTAAGACAGTATGACAGCTGAATGAAGGAATATCCACTTAGGCGATAAAACATTTCGATATCATCATTGGATAAATGAAACAAAAGTACAAAAGTATGTATTGCACGGCAAGTAATTAAAGTCCATGGTAATTAAAGGACCTAAAGAATACAACGTACTTTGACACTTATTCCATAGTTGATGACTTGAAACATAGGTCTGAAAAATCCATGAAAATAAACACAGTAGTGATTTAAGACTAATTTTCTGATGCCAAATCTCATTTAGCAGGCAGTTTACTCACACTTAGGGTCCGGAATCGGCAGCGTGATTGACATGTGATTGACAATTCATTGGCTTACGTAATGACGCGTCATCTACAGAATTTAGTTCATTAGTCCATTCTTTAGATGACGTCACATTTTGGCGATTTAAAAGGGGCGTTCCCAGGACAATTAGATATTTACTTAGTACCCCAAAATTGATTGATCTCATGAGAAATGACTGCCAATTCTTTTTCTTCGGGGAAAATAACATATATAGAGCCGAATAGTGAAAATTAGGCCATCTAGACGTTTCTTTAATATAAGAGTTCAGTTGGTCTGAACTGAAGCCAACTGCCATGTTTTTTTTTTTAGATGGTTGATTGTTGTTTTTATTTTTGTGATGATATTACCTGTACAGCATCTGTCACCCTACAAACATTGTTTGGTGTAATGTTATAGTCCGTCCATTGCCTTATTGGGGTCATTGATAATGTTGATGATTGTCCATGGTTTCTTTCTGTTTGTGATCGCGTGTCCAGATTGATATTTGGAGCTCATTTTCGCTGCCATAGGTATCTCTTAGTGAGTTCAAGGGATATGTTAGTATATGGTGTGTATAAGTGTTTAAATTTTAAGAGTTCAACAGATATGTGATTTGCATCTTTCGTTGCTAATGAAGCTTGAATGAGACGTATTCCCAGCAAACACAAAACGTTTACAGAACGTTTACAAAACGTTTTTATTAGGTTCCGTAGGTCTTCGTCTTTAATGAACGTTTACAGAACGTTTACAAAACGTTTTTATTAGGTTCCGTAGGTCTTCGTCTTTAATGAACGTTTAAAAAACGTTCTTAAAACGTTTTTATTAGGTTCCATAGGTCTTCGTCTTTAATGAACGTTTACAGAACGTTCTTAAAACGTTCTGTTGGTCCTTGCACTTAAAAGCAAATACATGAAAGGTTTTTTATTGGTTTTTCTAACGTTTAAACAACGTTCTAAAAACGTCCATTTGGAACGTTCTAAAAACGTTTTCAACCTTCCACAAATAAACGTTTTAAAAACGTTTTCAGAGAACGTCCAAATAACCAACTTTGAACCTGTTTAGAACGTTCAGAAAACGTCCAATTGTTAGTTGGGATAAATACATTTAAAATTATGAAATAGATATTGATATTTTAAAAAATCGGGAAAAATGAATGAAACACAAGAAACCAAAGATGTAGAGAAAACAAGCTTTAATTACATATTTTAAATAATCCAAATTGTAATGATAAAAAAAAAAAAAAGAGATTGAGAGAGGGTTGAACTTGAGACCCTGCGTCTCTCAGGCAACTTCGCTATCCCATACACTATACGGTACTTCACAGATATTGAAGGGAAATTTATAACATAAATATGTAGCATTCAAGTAGCCTTATTACCCTACATTTTGTCTTGTTGCCCGACACAGTTCTCTTCAATCTGATGTTTAAATAGCGAAATTTGATGATAAAAATGATCCTTGCATTTGTCCAGGGAAGAGGGATGAATAATGTTAACAGTGAATGAATCTTACTGGATAATTTAGGCTGTTTATGTCGAGCGGATGAATAATTATATTACTTAGCCAATTGGTGTGATCAGATTGTTCTATCGTAGATGGCGATGTTTCACGTTAGACAACGGGGTACTGATCGTGACCGACTACAATGAGTACTGATAATAATGATAATCATAATGATGATGACGAAGATAGATAGATAGATAGATAGATAGATATATAGATAGATAGATAGGTCGATACATAGATAGATGAAATATATAATAGAACTGAGAAAGAAAAATAGATATATTTATGTAGAAATATAAATTGATTACTAGATAATCTTGTTAAGAAGAGAAGTAGGCCTATAGTCTCTCGTTAAGTATGCGAAGGAAAGAATCTGAGAGCATAATAACTAGATACATATGTAAAATGCAATTAAGAAAAAAGTCTACAAACAAACGTGATTTTAAAATATGCCCTTTTAAATGATAAAATAATGATCAACAACTGTTCTATCTTGGGTAATATTGATCCCGGAACTTATTGACAAAAACTCTACTTCTTTGAATGTTAATTTGTAGGCCTATATTATATCTTTGCTTAATTTGTCAATTTGCTAATTATCCAGTTCATGGGAACCTTTTCATTGCTCACAACCAATTACTATCATTAAAAAGGAACGCTGTGACCGTGACATTAATCATCAAGCCCGAGGCAAGACCAATCAAAAAGAAAGACAAGACATTTAATAAAAAGGTACTTCAATGTTATGATCCTCGTATCCTAATGGTTCAACAAGTCTGTCGTATTTTGTGGCATGACATGATTTAGCCAGAAAGACTCCATAATTGTCATCCCCTATTGCAGTGGTCGGGGAACATGGGGGGGGGGGGGGGGGGGGGGCGAGGGAGGTCTGTGGCTAGTTGAAGTGCCAACTGCACTAGCCATGGACATACAGTACAAATTGTACATAAGGTATAGACAATCAATCAATCAATTTTCAATCAATTTATTTAAGCTATTTTGTTTTTATTTATTGAAGTAGCATTTTGTCAATTCACCCCCGTTATAAAAGTATTAAATGAGTAATTTGCAGGATTATTGAGTCAGCTAGCTAGGGCCGGGTTTGGATTTTCATGAGGGAGCGCATGTTAATTATAGATGACTGCAGAGCTAGAGAGATGTATTTATATAATTGCATAACTGGCAGAGCAGAGAGACCTGGCAGAGGCTGTATGTTATGTACGATACGCCATCTGCGGCAACGAAAGTTATTCGGAATTTTAAAAGGCCAGAAAGGCAGTTAGTTTTCAGTCTAGTTATCTGTTTTTTAACATTGTTTATCACGTTTTGAGGACTGTTACCATGGATATGTATTTTTACCACAATATCAAGGATGTGTTTGACCTGTGCAAGTTCATTTGGAGGCGTTTGAGTAATGCAGACCTCAGTCATTTTGGTATGGTAATGTACACATGATAATGAATGAAAGTGAACGATGATGACTCGCGTACTGTTGACTGTTGTTGTATGAAGGTGTATTGAAACTTCGCGCACGAAAATTTCGAACTTTTTCAAAGTGTCGTAGGAGCCACAAAATTACTGTAATCTCAATGAAACAAGCATTAAAATACTCCCTCTATTCTGAGGATTCGATGTATGTAAAACATTTTCGATTTAAACTCACAATTCATGTGTTATTGGCCCGATTCCGTAACCATGTCATATCAACAAGAGATTCTTCACCGAGTACGGTAGTCTTGAAACTTCGCGCTCCATACACTTTGATACACTGCCATTGACTTAACACGCAATTCCGTGTAGCAAACTTTAACACGCAAGTCAATGGGTGTGTGAAGATGCAAACTTTTGCGCGTATTAGCATCTTGGCACGCGCGCGTTGTCAAGCTTTCTACGGAGATTGCGCGATCCGAAAGTAAATTTGAAAGGAAGGTCGAATAAAGGAGCATTTTACGCAGCATTTCGATAACAACAAGTCTGTTCTACGGGAAGGATTTCGATTTAATTTGACGATTTTCCATTGTCCATAATTTATACATGAAAAAACACACAAAAAGTAAGTTTTTACTCAAGAAATATCGATCTTTGTTTGCTAATTTTTTGGTTGATTAGTAAGTAATGTGTGCTCTTTCATTTGGCGTCAGAAATTTCCGTCGCCGTGTCCGTGTTCTAATGTTTGCGTACCGCTTATATGATGCGCGAAGTTTCAATACGCGCGAAGTTAGAATACTTGTCCATACAGTGCGGTGACGTTACTTAGTGTATGATGGCGCTGGGTGCAGGATTGTATACACGATGTGTAGACCCAGATGTCAGGATTCATCTACAATACAATGACAAGTACAATGACACTGTTGTCCATTTTTCCAGCAGCTCGGCTAGTTACGATCCCGCTATTATGATTATGCTGACAGTTCCTCTGATCTCGACTCGAGTCTAGATATGCTTGTCATTGTGTAATCCTTTAGATGTATACAGCCGAAAGAGTAGACTAGGGGCGATTTGTTTGCTCTGCTACGTAATTATTTTTATAATCATATACATTGACATCGATGAGTTAGACTTATGGAGCCAATGATGGTAATTGTCGCTGCTCCGTAATCGGGCCCCTGCCCCCATAATGCAATACAGTGACAATACTTCTTTCTCATTATTCATATACAGGTTTCTCTACGTACAGCATTACGCTCAACGCACGTACGTTGGGGTTTACATCAGACGATGCGCTGCACCCCAAGGTCCCACGTACTCAAATCCATGTGACGATTTGGTTCAGTCTTGAAAGTTTGCAATACTCTAGTAAGTATCAGTATGAATTATATAATTTGTATAGCTTAACAGTTACTTAAGTGGCATTTGTCAAAAGTGTCAAAAACGAATCTAATGAGTAATGATAATATAACTATAACTATAAGTCAGCTATACAAGTTACAATTAAAGCCCGGCGCAGAGAGAGCCGACTTAACCCGATCCGACTGGTTTTCAGTCAGGCTATAGTCAGTTTCGCTCAGTTGGAGCCGATTGAACATGTTGAATCGGCCTCGAATGACCTCCAACTGGCTCTTGACTGGCATATACTATACTGATCGTTTAAAATCTGGTTGAAATCCAGTCGGATCGGGTCGAGAAGGATTTGTCTGTGCCGGGCTTAAGCAGGGCTCTACACTAGCACTTGCCCGCTTGCCCGGGGCAAGTGAAAATTGATGTCGGGCAAGTAAAATTTCATAAATGGTCTAGTTTGCTTGCCCGATCGGGGAACTTTAATTTCTCTTCAACTACATGAATGAAATGTAGTTCTTTACATTAAAATCAGATCTAGAAGTAAGCGGGCAAGTAAATTGTCTGTCTGGGCAAGTAAATATGAACATTTATGATTTCACTTTCCCGAACGGGCCAGTAAAGAAAAGAGTTTAATAGTGTATAATATGGTTGCAATCCCGAGAAGGTACGAATGCGAAGCTTCCAATGATTTTTTTTTTAATCCATTTTTTTTTAAAATGTAGTCTTTCGTCACACATTTTAGTCGATTACAATTCAACCAACCAACCAACCAACCAACCAACCAACCAACCAACCAACCAACCAACCAACCAACCAAACACACCTACCTACCTACCTACCTACCTACCTACCTACCTACCAACCTACCAACCACCAACCCAACCTATCCTCTCCCTTCCTCCTTCCCTATCTCGCCCCCTCCCTCGCCCGCCCGCCCGCCCGCCCGCCCGCCCGCCCGCCCGCCCCCTTCTTAAGACATATTGGCACTATATGAGAACCCATCCCCAGTGGATGCGTGTGTGTATGTGTGCGTGCGCGCGTGCGTGTGTGTGTGTGTGTGTGTGTGTGTGTGTGTGTCGTGTGTGGTTGCTATGTGTGTGCGTGCGTGTGTATGTGTGTTTGTTTGCTTGTACGTGCGTGCGTGGGCGCGCGCACACCCATGTGTACGTATGTGTGTGTGTTTGGGGTTGTGTGTGTGCGTGCGAACGTGCGTGCGCACCCGTGTGTGTGTGTGTGTCTGTGCGTGTGTGTTTGTTGTTTGTATGTGTGCGTGCGCGCGTATGTGTGTGCTTGCTATGTCTGTGTGTGTGTGTGCGTGCCTGCGTGCAAGCGCGCCCATGTGTACGTATGTGTGTGCGCGCGTGCGTGCGAACGTGCGTGCGCACCCGTGTGTGTGTGTTTGTTGTATGTGTGCGTGCGCGTGTGTGTGTGCTTGCTGTGTGTGTGTGTGCGTGCGTGCGCGCGCGCCTGTGTGTCTGTGCGTGTGTGTGTTGTTGTTTGTATGCATGTGCGCGTATGTGTGTGTGTGTGTGTGTGTGTGTGTGTATGTATGTATGTGTGTGTGTGCGTGCGCGCCCGCCCGTGTGTATGTATGTGTGTGTTTGGGTGTGTGACTGTGTGGGTATGTAAGTGTGTGTGTGTGTGTGTGTATGTGTGTGTGCGTGCGTGCGTGCGTCCGTGTGTATGTGTGTGTTTGTTTGTGTGTGTGTGTATGTGTATGCGTGTGTGTGAGTGTCGGTATGTTTGTTTGCTTGCTTGCTTGTGTGTGTCTGTCTGTCTGTTTGCTTGTGTGTGTGTGTGTTTGTGTGTGCGCGTAATGATAATTTAGTACGTACATACCTACCTACCTACCTACCAACCAACCAACCCACCCACCCACCCACCCACCCACCAGGGATGCTCCATGAAAATGCATATATGGTTTAGGTTAGTGTACTTGTAGTATGATGAATCATGTAAAATATATTTCTGTGTAACAAAAAAAAGGAGTTTATCATTATAAATCTAATTTTTTTGATTAAAAACAAAAAAAAATGAGAAAAAAAACACATTTTCCACATTCTTTTGATTTATGTCATTATGCAGCTCACATCCTTCAACCTATTTCAAAACCAGAACATGACAAAGTGCACTAATTAATGTATATTCTTGCGTGCGCCCCCCCCCCCCCCCCCCTCCCACGGTAGGGAGCTTTTGCATTTTTGGACTTGAAACTGTGCAATTTGGTGCATACCTGGAAAGGAAATTCTGACTTGACGACATGTACTATTATATGTACGTTAGTGCGTCATCATCGTCATGATTCTTAACCAGAAGAGGTTATGATTGATTCATGAAGAAAAACAAAAATGCGCCCCCCAAATAATATTCGCAAAGTGACATATTCAGTTCAAACAGTGCATCAAAAGCATTATTTTATGATAAAACAACATGAACATTGTATTCCAGACGTATACAAGACCGTTTCCCAGGGGAGCAATGTTTTTAGTTGAAATTATGCTATCTGGTGCATATATTAAACGTTGGCATAATGTTCATATTTAGTTATCCAGTTATTGCGTAAATGTTAACGTTACAATGACGTAAAATCAATGAGCAAACTAACCATAATGTAACGTTATCTAGTAAACGGCATAATGTTCATATTTAGTTATCATCCCAGCAAACACAAAACGTTTACAGAACGTTTACAAAACGTTTTTATTAGGTTCCGTAGGTCTTCGTCTTTAATGAACGTTTACAGAACGTTTACAAAACGTTTTTATTAGGTTCCGTAGGTCTTCGTCTTTAATGAACGTTTAAAAAACGTTCTTAAAACGATTTTATTAGGTTCCATAGGTCTTCGTCTTTAATGAACGTTTACAGAACGTTCTTAAAACGTTCTGTTGGTCCTTGCACTTAAAAGCAAATACATGAAAGGTTTTTTATTGGTTTTTCTAACGTTTAAACAACGTTCTAAAAACGTCCATTTGGAACGTTCTAAAAACGTTTTCAACCTTCCACAAATAAACGTTTTAAAAACGTTTTCAGAGAACGTCCAAATAACCAACTTTGAACCTGTTTAGAACGTTCAGAAAACGTCCAATTGTTAGTTGGGTTAAACTCTTCCCTTTTCTGAGAAAAGGGGTAGTTCAAGCAACCAATTAATACAGAACATTTCTTTTTTTTAATCTGGCAAGATGTATTTACCAATTTGTGTTTGTTAATATGCTTTTATTTGATATTCGTAAATATATTTAGACAGAAATAACTCACTCTCGGCTAGATTAACAGGGCTGAAAAATAAATGTTGTCTAAATTAGACCAGACAAAATACAAAATATTATACATACATTTCCTGCAAAGTATGCACAAAAATTGAGTTGTCTACACAAAACGGTCAGTTTATGACAAACAATCATAATTGGGGAGGGATACAATAATGAACTGTCAACAAAACATATTCATTTGTTCTCTAATTGTCTGAAAAGAAATGTGATGCCAAAAAGAAGTATTTTACAATACTGAAAAGCAAATTTCTGACCAGAATTTTCCCCAAATAATTTGCTTTTGCCATATGTTTGGATAATTAGGCAATCAGAAAATCTCACCCTGGATAAAATAATGGTTACAATTTAATAAATTATCTGAAAGCATTTTTATGTAGCGCAATGTATTCTCTATTGCATTTAGATCAGAAGTAGTTAGGCCTAATTTAGACCCTCAACAATATGAGATACAACATAAACGTCTTTAGGTCATTCTAGGAAAAGTAAATTTGCATAATAATGCAAGCAAAATATCAAGTTTTGTAAAAAAAAAATGTTAAACGCATCATTGTCCGAATTTATAGGATTGTTAGTGTTTTTTAAACAATTTTATTGAATAGCGCCCTCATATGATGACATTTTGAAATTCTACTTCTTTTAAACTGAAGAACCCCCTAGCTTTACATATCTGCCAAATATGAGAGTGATTGGCCATCAAATAAAGACATTAAAGAGGAAACAATATGTACCCACTTGTGACCTAGATAACATGGCCAGTATATGCCTCAAAATTGCATATGACACATGGTGATTACGTAATCAAAAATGTCCCTTTTGTAGATTATATTTAAAGAATAATCACGTTTCTGATTTGAATACACTCTCACTAGTAGAAATCATGAGTTTAAGCTCACTGCCATCATTTTCAAGGTGAAAATAACAAACTATATTAATGAACATTGTTTTTTAACCGTTTTGTTCACGGAAATTCCCGTGATTTTTCATATGCAAATTTGATGACGTCATAATTATATGAACCCAATCAACTATGACAACGAAAATTTGTCTGTACCATATGCTAATATGAATATGGGTTTCAGCAAAGTTTAGTAGATACCCAGGTAGCAAGCCAACGTTGGTCCAACGTTGGACCAACGTTGTCCAATTTTTTCGGCAACGTTGGTCCAACGTTGTCCGGCAACGTTGGACCAACGATGGTTGCGTACGCCCAATCAACGTTGCTCCAACGTTGCCGAAAACGAAATGCCAACGTTGGATCAACGTTGGTCCATCGTTGAAAAGTTGTTATTTGTCAACGTTGGACCAACGCTTTTCCAACGTTAATCCAAGGTTGGTATTTTGTTGGAGCAGCGTTGATTGGGTGTACGCAAACGTTGATCCAACGTCAAAGCAACATGTGTCCAACAAGCATCCAATATGTCTCCAACATGCATCCAACAAGCAGCCAACATTGGACCAACGCTTTTCCAACGTTAATCCAAGGTTGGTATTTTGTTGGAGCAGCGTTGATTGGGCGTACGCAAACGTTGATCCAACGTCAAAGCAACATGTGTCCAACAAGCATCCAATATGTCTCCAACATGTCTCCAACAAGCATCCAACGTTGGTCCAGCGTAATTCACCAACATTTCTCCAACGTTGGTCCAACGTTGATCCAACGTTGGTCCAACGTTGGTCCAACATTGGACCAACGTCTCACCGTACTAAAAAAATTTAATTAATATTCATATGACACGCCTATTGGTGATATCTAGAACATCCTATCCTAGCTTTCCCTTTACCTAAGACTAACCTAACCCTAACCCTATTCCTAGTCCTATTCCTATCCCTATCCATATAGTCCTATTCCTATTCCTACACTCACTACATCTACATCATCCACTCAGCTTTATATAACCTAGCTTCTGTGTTAATATTTGTTTGATGGTTGGTATTTCGATAAAGTTGAATGTTTGGATAAAGTTTTAAGAATTTACACAAATACATCATGGAAACAAACCTTTAGAATGTTTTTGTAGATAAATAACTTACATATATTTCAAATAATGAGTAAATAATAACATTGGATTCATTCTGAACAATCAAATAACATGATTATTAATGCTTTTTGCAGTCAATGATAACCACTCATGAATATTCATGAATAATAACCAACGTTCATCCAACGTTGAACCAACGTTGATCCAACGATGGCATACATCCTGCTTTCAGCAGCTAATTTTAAATCCTTTTATTATGCAAGGGGGTTTTGACCACCTGTGCTACGAGTAAAAAAATTACCTTTTCTAACATAACAGCTACATGTAGTGAACAACAGATGTGAAATGTTGGATTCTCGTTGGAATAACGAACGTTTCACTGTGGGTTACCGATGTCGATCCAACGTTGCTCTAACGAGATTGTCCAACCTCCATTTCACTTTGAGTTACCGATGTTGATCCATCGCATGGTGTTGTAATATAATACAAGTAGGCGAAATGCCATGTGTAACTCTGGCATAACAATAATAAATACTGGTAAATTACAAACTTGAGTGTCAGGGTAGACTACCCGACACCCAGAAGATGGAACCAGGGGATTATTCTGCCCCTTTCGTACGGTTGTCATCCCCTATTGTAAGACCGACATTTACCTTATGCAAAATGGTTTAACGTGCTAGTGCCAGGGTGGACTACCCAACGCCTAGATGATACCAAGGGATTATTCTGCCCTAAATGGTATTCATCTCTATCACAAATCTAATCTATCCGGTGGTCTGAGAGTAGACGTCGAAGTGGGTAGCGCCTGTCACGTTCTTGCGAGGGCGGCTTCACCTCACTCCAGCACGCTTCTGGGACCTCCGTTTCCTCGTTTACTGGAACATGGATGTTACCTTCAGGTGCGCGACGCTTCTTTAGATGATGTCTGTTCCGGCGATACCGCCCACCTTTCTCACTCTGGATGTGGTACGAGCGGGGCGTTGAATCTTGAGTTGTCACTACGCCAGGTTTCCATTCTTTTCCCACTTGGTAGTACACACGTTCTCCAGACTTCAACACCGGCAGCGACTTGGCACCCTGGTCATAGTATCGCTTCTGCCTCTTCTGGAGCTCTTTCTTCCTACTAGCTATGCACCGTTGATAACGAACAGTACAGTTCTCAATAAAGCGTTTTCTGGATGGTATATCCGGTCACACATCAACCGTGAAGCTCGCCTCCCAAAATGGATTCAAATTAGCATTTCTACAACACAGGTCATGGCGAATCGAATCAGACATACAGTCACTTTCACTTCAGACACCATGTTGTAATATAATACAAGTAGGCACACGAGTATAGTTGAAAGCTTACTTTATTAACTGCTTGTAGATCGATGGCCCAACTCATACATGGTCTCTTGACACCCGATATCGATCCTATATGGTAATTCACCGGGGATGGCGCACTTCTATTTATGATTGTAATTCTACTTGAGTCCACTCATTACTGTTGGTCTAACGAGATTGTCCAACGTCTTTTTCACTGCGAATTACCGATGTTGATCCAACGTTGGTCCAACGAGATTGTCCAACGTCTTTTTCACTGCGAGGTACCGATGTTGATCCAACGTTGGTCCAACAAGATTGTCCAACGTCTTTTTCACTGCGAGTTACCGATGTTGGTCCAGCGTTGCTCCAACGAGATTGTCCAACGTCAATTTCACTGCGAGTTACCGATGTTGGTCCACCGTTGGTCCAACGAGATTGTCCAACGTCCATTTCACTGCGAGTTACCGATGTTGGTCCAACGTTGGTCCAACGAGATTGTCCAACGTCTTCTACACTGCGAGTTACCTATGTTGGTCCAACGTTGGTCCAACGAGATTGTCCAACGTCTTTTTCACTGCGAGTTACCGATGTTGATCCAACATTGGTCCAACAAGATTGTCCAACGTCCATTTCACTGCGAGTTACTGATGTTGGTCCAACGTTGGTCCAACGAGATTGTCCAACGTCTTTTTCACTGCGAGTTACCGATGTTGATCCAACGTTGGTCCAACGAGATTGTCCAACGACTATTTCACTGCAAGTTACCGATGTTGGTGCAACGTTGGTCCAACGAGATTGTCCAACGTCCATTTCAGTGCGAGTTACCGATGTTGGTCCAACGTTGGTCCAACGAGATTGTCCGACGTCTTTTTCACTGCGAGTTACCGATGTTGGTCCAACGTTGGTCCAACAAGATTGTCCAACATCCATTTCACTGCGAGTTACCGATGTCTGTCCAACGAGATTGTCCAACGTCTTTTTCACTGCGAGTTACCGATGTTGGTCCAACGTTGGTCCAACGAGATTGTCCAACGTCTTTTTCACTGCGAGTTACCGATGTTGATCCAACATTGGTCCAACAAGATTGTCCAACGTCCATTTCACTGCGAGTTACCGATGTTGGTCCAATGTTGGTCCAACAAGATTGTCCAACGTCTTTTTCACTGCGAGTTACCGATGTTGGTCCAACGTTGGTCCAACGAGATTGTCCAATGTCTTTTTCACTGCGAGTTACCGATGTTGATCCAACGTTAGTCCAACAAAATTGTCCAACGTCTATTTCACTGCGAGTTAACGATGTTGATCCAACGTTGGTCCAACGAGATTGTCCAACGTACATTTCACTGCGAGTTACCGATGTTGGTCCAACGTTGGTCCAACGAGATTGTCCAACTTCTTTTTCACTGCGAGTTACCGATGTTGGTCCAACGTTGATCCAACGAGATTGTCCAACGTCCAACGAGTTCCAACGAGTTTGCAAGTTTCCGACGTTGGTCCAACGTTGGCTTGCTACCTGGGTAAAGACCTAGCCATTATGAAATGAGAGCATTTAATGCAATCTCAATTTTCACCCACCCTAAGAAATGAAGCAAAACATGAAAAGGTGCTATTTTTACATACCTCCAAAAAAGTAGTAAAAAAACATAGTATAAATGAGTTTTTTTCTTGTTAATATTTTGTTTCTAACATTGGACATATCAATGGACAAAATGACACCCAAGTCGGAGGATCAGAGGGGGGTCACCGGTAGGCCCCTCTGGCCCACAGACTAATGGTGATGAGGATGAAGATGATAACAATGAAGATGATGATGGTGCTGGTGGTGATGATGGTGGTAGTGGTAATGATGGTGATGATGATAATGGTGGTGGTGGTGGTGATGATGATGATGGGGGTGGTGATTATGATGATGGTGGTGGTGGTGATGATGATGATGATGATGATGATGGAGGTGGTGGTGATGATGGTGTTGGTGGTGGTGATGATGATGATGGTGAGGAGGATGAATATACAAACCAATAAAACATCAACAACTAATGACAGGAGCTGGTACATGTCAGTTAGAACAGCTTACCACCTGTTTAATATGTTTAACAAATCAGCAGAATTGTTACGTTTATTTGCTGACCTCTCACCCATCCCCGCCCACCCCCTGGATCCGCCCTGACCTCCTTACCAGTGAAGGGCGGGAAGAATGGTGTCCAAATGATCATGTCCTATATAAAGCCCTACGTTGGAATTGAAAGCAAATTTTTAAAATAGAATGAAGAGGTGACCGAAATGGGCGGGAAAATCTATAAAGGCCTACCTATACATAGGAGGTTTAACGGTCAGGTGGTGAGCTTAATTTATCACTTTCTTGAGGATATTATTTTTAAAATTTGTGATTGGATGACAAAGTTTGGTGGCATACGCTGTTCTTCGGCTTTCATGATTTTTTGTCTTTCTTTCTCCTCGGCATTTATTCATTACTGCACATTTCATATAAATGTACAAGTCGTATATAGTTGTTACGATTGGTTACAAACTTCGGTTTATATGATAATGCGTTACATAATTATGTAAAAAAGGTAATGTCACTTTGATGTTCGTGTTCTAAAATTCATGCATTCTCTTATTCAATTGTATTTCCTATTAGATTCTTCATTCAACTAGAGCGGTGAAAACAGCCCGACCGAGTTTGATGTCCACTTAGTCTTACTCATGTGCTACAGCCTACTATAGGGGACCTACCCGAGCATGTGCATGATCTGAGTTCCTGAGAGCATACCAACTTCAAGTACCTTATGCCTGGCAACTGAGTCAGTAAGTTTTGTCAGTGTTATGGTGAAATGCTTGGCTAGATGTGAATTATCCAGTCAAGCTCTCCATTCTTCACTTTGACCATGTTGATAGTCTTGTCACATGCAGAATTACACTTTTCAGTGATACAAAAATGCACAAAAACCCAAAAGAAACATTTTGGCAACCATGCCAGTACAGATCACTCATGCATGCTTAGACTGGAAACATGATAGAATAGAAAGTATTCTAGGTTGTAAAAAAAAAAAACAACAACAAACAATAACACCAGGCTATTCAATCTGGAAAATAGCATGGCTTATGTAGGCATATTATTGCTCTATATCAGGAAACAGAGAAATTTATAGAAATTCTACAGAAAGTTTTGTTTCTAAAACTAACAAGATGATCAGTTCTGAAACTTTCTAGTTATATTTCTTTTGTCAGAATCTTGTTTGCTGAAGAAAGGTATTAATTCTGAGCACTTGCAAATTGACTAAAAGTATACCTTTAAGCTGACTATAGGACCCGTGTCTACAAAACAAATCCATACTGACAGGTTCCCAAGCATACATTTGTAGATTTCAAATAATGTTTGAACATAAAAATGCAAAGCTCTCAAAACGTCATGACGCATGTGGTGTGGCAAGATTGGTAGAGCACGCGCTTTCCAATCGTGAGATCCCGAGTTCGAACCCAGTGTATGCCGTTCCCATTAATCCTTCAGCAAGACAATTAATCCACATTGCTGCTCTCTACCATGTCTACCCAGGTGTATAAATGGGGACCTGGTACGTAGGAGGTGAAAGCCTTTATTATGTGAATGATCTTCTCAATGCCCATGAGCCGCTTGGAAGGGATGCTCCCCAGGGAGTGGAGATGGTACACACGATGTGTGCTGGTTTGCATTGTATCCTATGACCGGGGTAATAATATCATTGTAAAGCGCTTAAGAGATGATTATCAATCATATTAGGCGCTATATAAATCAAAACATTATTATTATTATTAACAAATCATGCCATTCCATATATCGTGATTATGAAAAACACTGGCTATTCCCGACTTAAAGGTATGGTGACAAGAAAACTGCCTCAAAATTGGGTTTTACTGTATCTAAGGTAGATTTTCATGAAGATTACTAATACAAACATATTTTCCTCGTGGGAAAACCCGGTAAAATAAAAAAATCAACTTGTAAATTCTCTTTCGGAACCCCCGTAAAAAAACTGAGTCCCGGGCGAACAAAAAATGACGTCATCTTTGTGACGTCACCTGCAGGCAATCGCAGTTTAGCTCGGTCATAGACGTACACGCTGAGTACAATACTCACGTTGACACAGAGATATTATTTCCATTTGTTTCAATATTTGCAAACATTTGTTCAGGTTTATATCATGGGACGATATACACTCAGATGTGTAGCTGCATCCTGCTGCAATTCATTTCTTAGCAATTCTTAAGCATTTTCAGTAAAACCTCAATTTACAAGCAAAAACGAGTTTGTTTTACAAGCAAGTCATAGGCTCTGCATGTAAACAATGCACATTCCTCCGCGTTGCGGTCTGCATGTGATGTCATGAATCGGGTGACACGTGCGCACATTTCCGCTCTGCTATAAATGACTTTTTTTAGGAGCATGGAACGCCGATGCGTAATAAAGCAAAAAAGTTGCATGAAATTTACCTTTTTTTCCCAACTTAAGGATTTCTTTGAAAAAAAGAGTGTGGTATATCAATAAAGGCACATATTTAAAGCTATAAACCTGAATCAAAGCCGGGATTGCACCCCTCCTTTAAACAAAACCAAACATGGCCCGATGGTAGGGATCGAACCAGGGATCTCTCCCGTAATAGTCTGATGCTCTACTGACTCGGCTATCTCGCCTCCATTGGTTTAGGAATGGACAATCAGTGCAGTCGTATCCTTCTGATGTGCACACGAAACTTAGTTATGCATCTTGTGCACACGTCACGTGAGTTCGGCTTTGAATAGCTGGCCAAGGGTGGTCTTTTTTTTAGGGGAGGTTCAACCAAAACATACATTTGTAGATGGGGGTTTGGGGGGTTGAACCCCCCCCCCCCCCCCCCCCCTCCCACCTTTGACCCAAAAATAACTGTTTTAAGCATTTGTTTTTCATTCAATCAAGAGTAACTTGTCATGGCAAAGAATGATCAATTTCTTGTACTGTTGTTTCTCTGTCTGAGAGCCGATCATGCTGGAAGACACCAAATAATCAGTTGGTGCAAGCAAATTTAGACTATACCTTCAATGCATGTAGTTGTCTATTTGTTCCTTGTCTAGCCTTATTCAATATATTTCCCTTTGTTGGAAATGGCATGAGGTATATATGCATGCACATACTTTGAAGCATTTAACACTTCCAGCATGACTCCTCTACTCCCCCTCCAACCATGGGCGTAGATACTTACGTAATATCTATTCTCCCTCACTGTTGAATGGGTATCAATGACAGATCTACGCCCATGCCTCCAATATATAAAAACAAAACAAACACAAAGCATAGCAGGACTAGAGACTGCTTTTAGCTATACCGCGACATATCGATCACACAGCTATATCAATGTACTCTGATCGTCACTGAAAACTGAAGAACAGAACAAATGGGGTTGTATTTTTATCTTACCTGACCGAACGATAAATTTAGGAATACAAATGGTTCATCCATTTGCATGGTACATGTGGTTGCTGTGTGCTTCGATGGCATCTTATAAATCCATATCGCAGTAGGGTTTCACAGTTGTTATTTTGATATTGATGACATACTCCTAATTGCAACACAGAAAATATAATTAGATAAAAGCCCCCTCATCTACCCATCTCCCCCCCCCCCCTCCCCCCCATGGATTGCTAACCTAAATGTATCCAAATGAGACAACCTTTACTCTCCAAATGCATCCTTTTAGTTGGGTGTTACAGATAATGAACGCAACACTCCAAACATCCTGTGAAGTAAGCCATAATGGTTATAGTCTCAGTTGCTATTTCAAACATTAAATGAATTCACTTGAATCTTCAGGGTGTGCATTCACTGACCACAGAAATCAAATGTACCATACATTGACCAAATAAAACAAAATTGGTATGTACTGTTAATGTGTAATGTGCACAACTTATTTTTGTGGTCAATTTGTGGGAATTGCACTGTATTATTTTTACAATTTAAGTTAACAAGTGTATTTTTGTTTGTATCACTTTTCATTCTTCATAAATCCAGATGAAGTCTTCATGGCAGGTGGGCCTACAGCTTTTCGTGAAGGGTCCAACACTTTCAAGCGACCAAAGCTTGAGGAGGCTGTAATCTCAAGTGATTCATCAGACGAGGAAAATCACCACTCCAGTAATGTTGGACCAGCATTATACAGGCACAAGTGGCATGCCTTCAAAGAAGAAAATACCTACTTCAAAGACAGTAAGCGGATAGCAAAGACACTGCTGTTCCCATCAGTACAAGTGAACAACTCTGTACCAGTTGGTTGTGACCAAGAATTGTGGTTCTTGATAGATTCTTCTCAACTTCGCTTTAAAGAAGATCTGACATGTGATGAAACTGGGAAATACCAAAAACCCAGTAGGGCCAAAAGTGAGATCACCATAGATAAGGATGACAATGTTGGATCCTGCGAGGATATTGGGGACAGCAGGAAGTATACACTAGTGTGTAAATACTATAAGCACAAGGATACCCCTAACTTTCAAAGAACAACATGAATTTCATCAGGTTGACAATGTTAAGGCTTTGTATTTTAGATAATTGTAATGTGATCTACCACAAAGGAAGGAGGACGTTCTACACTTCATCTGTCTTTGTCAATATGTCTTTGATCTTGTTACATGTACCATGATGCTATGAACCGCTGGGAATTGCCATCAAACCAAACTGTATCTTTTTTGCGATGTTGGGGGTAGTTGATCTTCAACAAAATAACAATCATTAATACATTAATGGAAGTAAAACACTTAACAGAATGGGAAGAACTGTAAGTTTCATTGCCATCACAGTTGTTACATGTAACATTGATGACATGTGACATAAGGGAGATACTCTACTGGAGATTATGACATTTTAGGTTTTGTTTATGTTCTTGATTTTTAACTGTCTTTTACACTTAACTTGTGAAATACTCGATGTAGTAATACAAAAATAGTGAAATGCCTAAGTACGGGTACCCAAAGAATCTTTAAGTGGACTGACAGCTAGAAGTTGTCAATTTCATAATTAGGTGGGCTGTACATCATACAGACCACCTCATAATTTCGTTAGAATTGCCTTTATTAGGTGGGCTGTACATCATACAGACCACCTCATAATTTCGTTAGAATTGCCTTTATTATTCTTTATTTTTCTTATTTCCAATCACTTTTTTGTTACCACGATAACTTGAAAATGGCTCAATCAAGTGCCTTGAAATTTGGCACACATATATATAGGCATATGGACAAAGCAAAATAAGGTTTTGAACCCTGACCTTGACTGATGACGTCATCTAGGCGCCATTTTGTAAAATTTTCTGAATATCTTCTCATGATCATATCTTCATAACGAAAAGTTGTTTCTCATTCATATTTATCATGATCAAGGTCAATATCCGTCCGGTCAATTTCAGGTCAAAAAACGCGCGCGCATGCGTACGTGCGCGCGTCAGCGCGCGCGCAAAATTTTAAAATGTTCAAAATCGTCGCAAATTCATTTTGGATACGTTTTAGGCCATTTTAGGCATTTTACGAAAAAACGCGCACACGCGCATGCGCGCGCGTTTTCGCGCGTACTGGCATTTTGCAACATAGAATCGCCGAATTTTCTCTGTTATCATATTTAGCCCATCTTTCCAAGCATTTTGATACCTTGTTCACCTTTTTCTGACTAGTAAAAACGCAATGAGCTTCCGTTCAAGAAACATGTCCGTGCGCGCGAGCTCTTGTAATACATAGCATATATGGGCAAAAACATGCCTATACAAAATTCATTGTAACTCTTCAGAATGGATGGGAACTCCCAAGTTTTTTTTCATATTTGGATAGATTATGAGTCGGAGATATGATTTCATGTCTCATTTGACCCTCAATTAACTCATGGCGTCATCATAATGGCCTCCGAACTCAAAATTTCAATTTGCATATTATGACGTCAGCATATTTTTGGAAAATTGATTGTATCTCTGTAAATGTTGATCGATTTTCTTCCAAATTTTGATATGTTCTAGCTCAGACAATTTTCTACAAATGTAATAACCACGATTTTTCATTTTGACAAAGGCATCATGGCGTATTTTTGCGATTTAAGGAGGCATGTCATTTTTTAACATTTTGCGTGTATTCTCTATGGGACATGACTTTTTTTCAAAACTGGATTCTACATTCCCGTCTTTCGCGACCAATATCTTCTTCGTTTTAGCTTCGTTTACGCTGAACTTCGAGTATGTTGTAGCTGAGACAATAAGCTATCTCAAATGAGCCCTTGATTATGTCTTTAATTTTAGTTCGACCAGCCCACCTATACTTGTTCTAAACAAGTATTACAATTCTAGTTTCTTTATTATTATTATTCTTTATTTTTCTTATTTCCAATCACTTTTTTGTTACCAAGATAACTTGAAAATGGCTCAATCAAGTGCCTTGAAATTTGGCACACATATATATAGGCATATGGACAAAGCAAAATAAGGTTTTGAACCCTGACCTTGACTGATGACGTCATCTAGGCGCCATTTTGTAAAATTTTCTGAATATCTTCTCATGATCATATCTTCATAACGAAAAGTTGTTTCTCATTCATATTTATCATGATCAAGGTCAATATCCGTCCGGTCAATTTCAGGTCAAAAAACGCGCGCGCATGCGTACGTGCGCGCGTCAGCGCGCGCGCAAAATTTTAAAATGTTCAAAATCGTCGCAAATTCATTTTGGATACGTTTTAGGCCATTTTAAGCATTTTACGAAAAAACGCGCACACGCGCATGCGCGCGCGTTTTCGCGCGTACTGGCATTTTGCAACATAGAATCGCCGAATTTTCTCTGTTATCATATTTAGCCCATCTTTCCAAGCATTTTGATACCTTGTTCACCTTTTTCTGACTAGTAAAAACGCAATGAGCTTCCGTTCAAGAAACATGTCCGTGCGCGCGAGCTCTTGTAATACATAGCATATATGGGCAAAAACATGCCTATACAAAATTCATTGTAACTCTTCAGAATGGATGGGAACTCCCAAGTTTTTTTTCATATTTGGATAGATTATGAGTCGGAGATATGATTTCATGTCTCATTTGACCCTCAATTAACACATGGCGTTATCATAACGGCCTTCCAACTCAAAATTTCAATTAGCATATTATGACGTCAGCATATTTTTGGAAAATTGATTGTATCTCTGTAAATGTTGATCGATTTTCTTCCAAATTTTGATATGTTCTAGCTCAGACAATTTTCTACAAATGTAATAACCACGATTTTTCATTTTGACAAAGGCATCATGGCGTATTTTTGCGATTTAAGGAGGCATGTCATTTTTTAACATTTTGCGTGTATTCTCTATGGGACATGACTTTTTTTTCAAAACTGGATTCTACATTCCCGTCTTTCGCGACCAATATCTTCTTCGTTTTAGCTTCGTTTACGCTGAACTTCGAGTATGTTGTAGCTGAGACAATAAGCTATCTCAAATGAGCCCTTGATTATGTCTTTAATTTTAGTTCGACCAGCCCACCTATACTTGTTCTAAACAAGTATTACAATTCTAGTTAATTGTTATGATTGTCTTGATGCAGAAGAATGTATCATGCTATTGAAAGTTTTATTTTCATATGTTATTGTTGCTGTTGTATTACAGTCATACAGTCACAATATAACCAAACAGGTGTTTGCTTTATTGAAAAGAGGCTGCAGTGAAGAACACTGCAATGTGCAGGCAGTACTGCTTAAACTGATGTTCTCTTGGATGGGGTAAAAAAAAAAGATGCACTCTCTGTCAGATTGTACTTGGACTGAAAATTCAATCATATGTCAAAAATGTCAAAGGGGTGTTCCATATATATTTTTCAGATTTTTGTATCTGAAAGTAAATTAATTAATTACAACAAGGATGTGTTTAAATCTGATAACAATATGATTTGAACAAAGATAATGACAGATGCACAAACTCAATTTATGTGGTAGTGTATTTCTATTATAATTTAGGGACGGAACAATATGCAGACATGCATAAATAGAATACTTTCGACACTGTTCAGCAGTTGGTATTGTAATAGTCATATACTGCCACATACCGGTAGTAGGAATGTGTGCACCCCACAGACAGCACTTACATGTATGACCATTCTGTTCAGTGGAAGCAATAACTGTTTTATGTCATATTGATGATTATGCTATGTATCCTCATATTGTCATGATGGTTCATTGTTGGCAACATGAATTTCATCAGGTTGACAATGTTAAGGCTTTGTATTTTAGATAATTATAATGTGATCTACCACAAAGGGAGGAGGACGTTCTACACTTCATCTGTCTGTCTCTTTGTCAATATGTCTATGATGCTATGAACCGCTGGGAATTGCCATCAAACCAAACTGTATCTTTTCTGCGATGTTGAGGGTAGTTGATCTTTAAAAAAAATAACAATCATTAATACATTAATGGAAGTAAAACACTTAACAGAATGGGAAGAACTATAAGTTTCTTTGCCATCAGTAATTGTTACAAGTACCTATACATACATGCAGCATTTATGAACTGACAAAAGGGAGATATATACTCTGGAGATTATGGCAGTTTTGGTTTTGTTTGTTTTCTTGTTTCTTTAACTTTCTTTTGCACTTGTGGAAGACTCAATGTACTTAACAAAAAAGAGTGAAATGGCAGGTACCAGTCTGAACGCATTTTTAAGGTCATGAGTGTGATAGATTACCAGTTTAAATCTCACTAAACTTATGAGTGGAAAACACCTGACGATATCTCGTTATAGCGAGAGGTGACATACGTTACATGCTAAATTATGTATTTGAATGAAAACATCAGATAAGAAGAGGGGCATAATTTGAATTTGTTGAGTTCTGCTGTTTTAAAAGATGAAAATTAGCTGTTCCAACTTCCTGCCTAAATATCTTGTCTACATTATATTAAGTTGCGTTGTGTTCATGTATTGGTGTTCTTTTTTAATTGTTGCTGTTTACTTGTTTACTTTTTTTATTTGATTGCCATCAAAGTTCTTACCAGTATGCATGTTTAAGAGTAAATTATTGTGACTGATGAAAATGCCTTACAGTTGTGGTCAAAAGTCATAGAACGCCTGCAAAATTATTTCCGGTCTCCAAACAAGACGATTTTGTTTACTTTTTATATTGGGATTAACATATTTCACGAGATCATCAGGACAGTGATCATACTAGATCAGGAAAATCTTGGTTGACATGATATATTGGTGGAATTATTGTACAGGGTGGCCCATGAAAATGCAGCCGAGGACTGCAGCATTTCCCGAAATGTCTTGCTGATTTAATCATGTAACCACTTGTTAAATGGGGTAAATATAATTTTCTTTGAGAAAGATTTATAACCAGATTTTTACTTTTGCCTCCAATGTTGTATGTTTTTGTTACGCTGATTAATGACTCAAAATCATTTCTAAAATGTTCTTGTTTTGTGCCAATGTTTTGCTAATCTTCCTGATTTCACCATGAAAGCCTTTTATCATTTATATTAATTAGTTTCTATTCTATCACATATTATAAGAAAAATGCTGTCAAAAAATGAAAATGTCACAAATGTGCATCACTTATATAGTTCAGTTTATTGATACATAAAAACACATACATGTAAAATACAAAACAAAGCAGTTGGTGAACTGAAATAGGTTTTGTTTACACTAAAATTAACTTTACAACAACAAAAGACATGTAAAATAACCGAAAAACATATGGGCAGATTATATAAAGTAACCATAATATTTACGTGAATCATTTAAAAAGTAAGGAGAGTGGTTGATATTTCATTATAAATATATGATAAATGGCATTTTGTAGGTATGGCAGATTGAATACAATGTACAGAGTAGGAAGTTAAAGAAGAGAGAAGGTATATGGACAGGTAATAAGAATAGGAGAGTAGGGGTCATACAAGAAGGGAAGAACATCAGCTCTCTGTAATTAAACTTATAACAAAAATTGTCATATTGAATTATAAGACGTGTGAATTATGAACAACAATAAAAAGTACAACCTTACATAAAGCATGTTTTTGTTTGCAAAATATGACTATGACAAATGGCAAGGAGGGCTTATACAATGTATATGATATGACAACATAATATTCAAAAGCAAAATATGATCATAAATCTAATTAAATAAGGATATTATACCAATTTCTTACATTGTACTAACTAATTGATAATAATAACATAATGTATAACATGTCAATAGTGCAACATGAAAAACAGACAACATCCATAAATGTAGCTAAAATGTGAATAAGGTAATATCAACTGTGATTAAACCGAAAATAACGGAATAAGTACATGTAAAATGAAGATGCGAAGGAGATATATTAAAATATCAATAAATAATATAGAAGCTAAATACATGTAATTGTTTATAAATATGTTTGTGGCTTTTAAATATATATCAACTGAGTCTATAATCATAACATGCAATTATAAATGTATAATGCAGTATTACAAATTGGGAACGTATTGTGAGGATTGAATATTAAAGGGATCTAGTAACTTTGTTGAGATGTGCAAAAACTGATGAATGGTTGATGCAATGTATACTGTTGTTATCTCATATGTCCTCAGGGTATTGTGTGAAAATTTCAGGTCAAATGGACAATGTATGGCCAAGTAATGAGCGAAAATGCAAAGTGATATTGGGTGATATTCACCAACTCACTGCATTCACTTTGTACAGGGATGAAAATCTCGCCCGGAGATTTTCTTATCTAAATACTTCAATCATACATATCTTTGTAATGAAAGGGAAATTTGAAAAACCGAAAGCTGTCCCATGATTTTATTGTTAATACGAATACAACAAGGTATAAAGGAACCGCTAGAATTACAATTTTATTTTGAGGATTTGGACAATGTTACTAAGTCCCTTTAATAGTAAGTTAACATAATATTAATATAGTTCTATTTATATTTAAAAGCAATTACATGTAATAAAATATCAAATATAACGGAAATCGAGAGATTATCGTAATTGTGTTTGAGTCATAGACAATAAATTATAAAAAAGTCACAAAATTTCAGAAAATAAATTGTTTAAAATAAAAAAAACAACAACAGAATGTTGCTATTTTGAATTAAGCATGTTGACAAGTGTAGGAACACTAGAAATCTTGTGTCTTTGAGTCTTGCACCGAGGTGCATCTAGTTTATGGCCGTTGCGCAGGTTGCGTTCCGATCTAGTGACTTCTTGTCTTGTCTGCGGAAGCATGTCTCTGTGGCGAGTTGATTTCAGTAAACTCTCCCCGAAACGCAACAACAACTCATCTCTTCGGTCAGTTAGAGTTGAGAGATTGAATTCTTCCAAGAGTTGATCGTACGATGCATCGGTAGGATATGTTATCATCCGCATGGCTCTCTTTTGCACCCTCTCTATTCTATTCTTTTGAGACACTGTTAAGCTTGAGCTCCAGACTGGAGAACCAAATTCAAGATTTGGGCGAATGTACATCTTGTAAATGGTAACAAGGTCAGCCGGAGATACACCACTTTTCTTGAGAATGCATAAGATATACAAGCGGCGTGTAGCTCGAGTGATCATGTGATCTACTTGGGAATCCCACTTTAGATCAGCTTGGATTGTCACCCCTAGTAAGGTAAGGTGATCAACAACATCCAATGGCGTATCATTGATGTGTACTGGAACGATGGGTGGTTCGTTTTTCAAGAAACTAATACGCATGATCTTACACTTTTCAGGTTTTGGTTTCATGTCGTTTTCTCGGGACCATTCACAAAGAGCATCAAGATGGGTTTGCATTGTGCTTTGTTGAGATTTGTGCGTCGCGACAAGAATGCTCAGATCGTCGACATATTTCCAGCGATCAGATGTTGTGCTTGCTGCATCGTTTACCATGACTAGGAAGATTAAGGGGCCCAATTTAGTCCCTTGCGGGACTCCACACGTGAGGTTGAGCGGCAGTGATACCGATCCTTGGTATCTGACAACTTGCGAACGATTCGACAGAAAATCACCTACGATCGGAAGCACTGCCCGGTTGACGTTGAGTTGGATTAGCTTTTCCATTGCGATGGAGTGGTTGATAAGGTCAAACGCCTTTGTAAAGTCGACAGCACACACATCAACAAAGCAGCCGCTTCGCTCTAGGTTTTGGTGAACACTATCTAGAAGGCTAACCAGGTAGTGATTAACAGAGCTGCCCTTCATGTTGCCATATTGACCGGGATCAATATGCGGATGCAGATCCCCCATCAGCCAGTCAGCAATGAAGCCTTCAAATAGGCGAGCAAGCACCGAAGTGATGGAGATGGGCCGCAGTTGATTGTAGTCCGATGGATTGAGAACCTTTGGCACCGGACAAACGGAAGCACATTTCCACCTCATCGGGAAGCAGCCAGCTTGGAGACATCTGTTGAAGATCTTCGTAAGCGGTTGAGACAGCTCGAGAGCGAATTCTTTGAGAAGTCTTGTAGGGACATCAGCAGGATGGGCAGCTTTCGATGTATTGAGTTTCTTCAGCCTTGAGTAGACCTGGTGTATCTGGATGACAGGAACTGGTGAAGGCGCTGGGAGATACGCAGGTAGCGAGTCAGGATCCAAAGGGGGCAGTTGTGTACACACATTTGCAAAGTGCACATTCAATTCATTGGCAATTTCCTCAGCAGATTGTGTATCTGATAATTGCAGTGGCTTCTTTCTGCTTCCTGTCAGTTGTCTGATCTGCTGATGCCACTTTCCTGGTTCTGTGATTTTTAGATGATCAACTTTGTTTTTGATGTATGATTTCTTAGCTTTCTCGATCTTTTTCTGAAATTTATTCCGAAGTTTCTTGTATAAGCAAGTATTTTTACGGTTGAAGGCATCATCTCGTTGTTTGATCAAGCGGCGTAAACTGTCATTCATCCAGGCCTTGTCTCTCGGTTTACGTTTTACGGTTACCTCAGGAAAACATTGCTTGTATTGATACATGAGAGTGCTGTGAAAAGTATCAAGCATCACATTGGGGTCATCAGTTTGGTCTATTTCATCCCAGCTAAAATTAGTTATCCACCGGCCAAACTCACGAATGGAGGAATCGCGATATGGTCTGTACGTGTACATCGATGTCTTCTTGGGCTTGATGGAGTTGAGAGGTTTCACATGCACGGCAGAGTGGTCACCAGTAGATATCGGGGCACAAATGACAGGGTCAGAGAAGTGCTGAGGAATCGACGTAAGGATCTTGTCAAGAATCGAAGTACCTCTTGTCGGTTCCTTTACAATCTGTGTCATGAGAGTCTGGTTCTCAATCTGAACTGTTGGAAGGTCGTTGAAGTCTCCAAGTACAACTATATCTCCACAATCTGTGACCTTTATCGTGTCAACAATATCAACAATGTAGTCAATCACGTCTTGTTGGTATGGGGATCTCGGTGGTGCGTAAACAACACATACGTACATGTGCTTGTCAAGTTTTACAGTAGGTGATGATGTCAATTTCACCCACATGACTTCAAGGTGCGATGGTCTCTGGTTTTGAAAAACCATAGTAGAGTTGATGTTTTTATTGACGTACAGGCAAACTCCACCGCCAGTCTGGCCATCGCGATCTAAGTGATGAAGCTTAAAGTTTGTAATTTCATAGCATGTCGCAGGTTTATTTGGTGAGAACCAAGTCTCAGTGACAGCGATTAGATGCGTATTGCTGTACTGTGTAGAGACTGTCAATTCAAAATCATCGAACTTGTTACACAGTGATCTAACGTTTACGAGCAAAAATGCCGGTAAGGAAGGCAAGCGTTCTGATTCCTCATGAGGGACGGCAGATAAAGTCCTTCTTTGATCACTATGAGGGACATGGCAATGGGCAAGTCGTGGGCATGGTTCCACAACTTTGATGTCACGCCTTATGTGTGAACCCGCGCGGCGTCCACGATC
>JBAMJV010002189.1:0-72291 GCA_037951105.1 Echinarachnius parma
GCAATGTGTACTGATTTTTCGGTCTATTCTCACGCCAGGGCCATTGTCTTCGTATTACCAATACAAGCATGGAACAGTTTTTGGTTTTCCGAAAGTTCTTCCGTTATAAATAGTATGTAGAATGAAGTACATTCTTATCATACATTATGATACATTGTAAAGCGAGACAATCCTGTTACAAATGTTAGCAACAATTCATTACTCAGAATTATGATTGTGTACTTTTACTCAGAATTTGTATATTCAGAATACGTCAAAAGTTACGTATTTAAATAAGGTATGCATTGTAAATAATTATATATTAATGTTATCAATTGATGCCGTGTTGAAATTGTCTCGAATGACAAGAAAATGGCAAAACAACACAACTGACGTTGACTTAAGATTGTAATTTTTAAATATGCAGCTATATAATTATAAATAAATGCAGAAAATATTACTCAGATGTACTTGGAAGTGTTTTAAACATTTGTATTCACTAGTAATCTAGCATGGGCGCACGAACAAACATTTTCCAGGTGGGCTGAAGTCTTTTGCCCGAATACTATAGCGTACGATGCAGGGGAGGGGGGAAAAGGGGACGCAACTCACCCCCCCCCCCCCCCCCCCCAAAAAAAAAAAAAAAAAAAAAAATGAAAATTGACATATTCGGACAAAAAGCAACTCGAAATCGGACAAAACCATGTCATTTTCGGGCAAAATCATATAGAGAGGTTAGCGCATGACTTATAATGTCCTTCTACATTATGAGTGGGCATCGATTGATTGGCATCGATGTTCATGATTAATAATTATCCCCTTATAATAATTATTATAATTTAAAAATTACAAGGTCTTAGAAGAGAGTGAGCTGCTAAAGATCACTTAAAAATGTTGTGTATATCATTTGCAGGCTCAACATACAAAGTTGCATCGTAACACACATACTGATGAATGTATTATTTTAGAGCTTAATTATCTGAGAAGATTATGTCTAAAAGATCACTTTTTGTGAGGTTATAATTATTGACCGTTAAGTCTTTAATTTTCAATCGGTCTCAATGCATTATTCCATCAACTGCAGGCACTTTATCGTACGTTCAGATTGTATTATTTTGATATTCACAAACCAAATGTGATTTCATTTGTGCAAATGAAGCGGAATTCCTGGGGAATTCCATCCCATGAAACATATGTTTGCTATCAAAGAACGTGGATAAGAAGAATCACGAGCGAGAATCTGAGCGGTAGAAGAGCTTTCTTCCAAAAGGTGCTATATCCACTTTTACAACTTTCGAGGAAAACGGGTTTCTTTGCCCCACACGTGCCTTGTACACGGGAATATGAAAATTTATCTTTCTATATTTTGATTTTGAGTGAGTAATTTGTCGTAAAATGTGGATTCCTAGAATGCTACGTAGCTTATAAATGTAGACATATCGTTAACTCAATTTTTATGGAAAGTTGATTTAGCGCCTTTTGGAACTGAGCTCTTCTACAAACAAATTGTTGAACTTTGTTCCGATTAGTACAATACGCTATGAATTATTATCGCGGGGATTCCCATCATGCAGACCTATATAGCGTGTCTCAAAATAAATTGTACAATCGGGAAACAAATATGTAATAATGTACAAGCGGGTGGGGTGGGGGGGGGGGGGGGGGGGGGGGAGGGGTGGGCATTCGAATTATCTTTTGGCGGGGGTGTCTCTCAGCCTACTTCAAAACGAGGGTCAAGGAAGCGGATGAGAGGGGGAAAATAGGGTCTTGGGAGCTGACCAGCTTGCAGTGAGAGAAAAAGAGAGAAAGTTGATCTGTGGAAGCTGATCATCAGTTACAAGTCATGTGGAACAGGGTCTTGATTCATGGAAGCTGACCAGCCATGACTTTTCGGCAGACGTTTTTTTTCTTCTCGAATGTGAAAAACGGGAAGGAGTCACAATATCAATGTTCCCAACCTATTACAATTTAAATTCTCTGGCTAAAAATAAAGGAGTTTGAATGCAATGATAAAGACTTGGATATGGTTTGCCGGACAACTTCAAACACATTCATCTCGAAGAAAAACTTTTTAACATAATACATTAGTTGGATTCTGCGTGATCTGCGTGATCACGCGCTTTTTAAAAATACAATACCGGGGCTACTTTTGATATCTCTCCCGATTGCAAATCCCTGTTTAGAGATATCTGAACAACCATTATCTTGACATTCCAGTAAAATGGTTTAATCTAGTTGCTGGTAATGGTTGGTAGAACAAATTACGAAATCTTGTTTCACAATTTTAGCTAATAATTTTTGTGTTGGTCACGAGAACAAAACGTACGTACGTACGGACGGACGTACGAACGGACAACCCGAAAACATAATGCCTCCGGCTACTTCGTTGCGGAGGCATACAAATTGGTGATGTACTTCCAAAGCAGAACGTTGTTAGATGGTTACCACTAAGGTTTAAGACTCTTGCTGAGGGTGCAAGGTTCCAGGGGACCTCATTGAGTCATAATTTGTGTAGGAAAGTATTTTTTAAAAAGTTTTTTCGCAAACAATATTGAATTATTGTTGTCCAGTTGTGCATGTTCTGTCAATGATATGCTTCTGATATAAATTGTTTTCCTCTGGCTAATCATCATATCGAGAAAGGTCGGCTCGATTAGAATATTTGAAAATGTTAATGAACCTGGAAAAGACAGCACGCATGTACTTTTGATACTACCAAGTTTTATTCCGTCTATATGCTCCACTTTGTAATATCACTAGTGGTACAAAAGAAATCACCAGGAATACTCATGGAACGTGATCCCTTGAGTTCAACTGTGTTTATTTTTACAATGCTATTTAGGACACGAATGTTTATACAATTCGTTAAGGCAGAGCCTAAAACTAGTCCCAACAGTTTTGCTGGAAAGGCGGTGTAAACATGGTAAAAGGCTTTGATCGGATTATTGCTGATATCGAGATATCCCAATTCCGTTAAAGACGTCAGCATACCAGAGTGCCAATGATTGATCAAGTTATCATTCAGATTCAATATGCTTATATTTGGAAAATTGTATGTGATATTAATTGGAAATTCCACCAGGGCATTTTTCTGAAGATCGATGAACTTCATGAAATGGTAAATGCCAATAATGTCTGGCATTGTGGTTAACTGGGTATACCTGAGAGCATAGGCGTACCCAGGGGGTGGGGGGGGGGGTTCAAACCCCCTCCCCCTTTGACCAAAAAAATGACTGTTTTTTGGGGTTTGAACCCCTCCTTTACAACTTGTAGCTGGTCTCGAGACAACATTTTAGCGGTCTCGACCATCATTATCAATGGCCTCGGCGTCGAAAATTGTGTAGAATTCTGGTCTTGGCCTCGAAAATTTTGGAAAAATCCTGGTCTCGGCCTCGAAAATGTTGATAGTTCTCTGTCTCGGGTTCGACAATTTTCTACATAGTTTTTATTCAGCACAAGGAATGACATATTTTGCACTTCAAATCGCAAGTCTTTCGGGATGTCTAGAATCGTGTTGGCTCGCAGTATCAAGGAATACGTGTTGTTCCCGAGCTTAGGAATTTGCTGGAACGCATTAGATGATAGAAACAAAAGGAAAAGGTTATCATTAAGTGAAAAAATATCATTTTGAGATCATTCAAGGTATATAATATTCCGATGCTCTTCAAACATACATCTCACAACTCAACTTCGTCGGCGGTCTTGCGATAATTAAGATGTGTGAGATCTTCTTCCGTTGCCAGGCGCTCCAAGATGTTGCCTTTGCGGAACGCACCCTTGCAGTGGAGAACGGAGGGAGTGCATGAGCAGAAACGGCAAAGGTTCCCGCTTTCCCCCATGGTCGTCGGGATGCTGACAACAAGGGTGCATACTAGAAAAGGAAATGAGAAGCACTCATGCATCACTTTGGTAGAATCGTGTATCCCAAGGGTATCCCATGCTTGTTGACTACTGATGGTTTCTCAGTCTTCCGATCTGTCTTGGACTTGACGAATATAATTATGCTCTTTGAATATTCGCGGACAGTCTTGGTGATTCCTTCCGCCTTTACTGTTCCGTTGAGTTTTTAATATCAATGTATGATGGTGCCCGGTCCTTTAGTTTCGTAATCTGAGAAAAGGGGAAAATGATAAATTATGATTTTTGGAATGTGTTTGATAACAAACATATTTAGCAGAAGATAATGCGTCTCCGAATCATACGAAGTGATTTGGAATTTCATGGTGCGTACTTGTCGTGGAGTTAAGCTCGTTTTAATGTTCGAAGAAACACGGTTAAATTATTGTTTTATATTATATGAAGCTGATTTGGAGGAATAATTTGTGAAATTTTGAGCAAAATTTGGTCCAAACAGAAATGTATGACTGCTTGTTCGGGATGGCGGACAGAAACAGAGAAATGTAGACTTGTAGGGTGGAATTCTCATCAAAAGGTTAAATTTAGCCCGGGTTAAATTGTTATGTTCAATGTTCAATGTTCAATGTTTTATTTCTCATGTCACCCTGTCGTAGGGTATTGAAGAAAATCACATTTAGCACAATATAACAAATATATACAGATATATATACACATATTCAAAACATATATCACAAAATATAAGAAAACTAACATGTAACATAAAACAAACAGGAAGTAAGTTAATTGCAAATTTAAAATCGATCAAAAATATAAACTTTCGAAAATGAGAAGATCATTGAGATGATAAACTCGGTCTTGTCAAATTTAATTTCCCTATACCTTTACTAAAAGGTGAGATTACTTTAAGGGTGAAACCGCTATGCAATGATGACCAAATAAATGAACAGTGATACTGACAAGTTAGCAGGAAACTATTAATAATAATCTAAAGTAAGTTTGTAAAAATGAACTATTCCAGAATCAATATAGTAATATACTTAACTTTCATAATTATGGGGGCTAAATAATCATTATAATATGGTGTGAAGACGATATTTAGCAAACAAAGACAAGTAAATAAAACGCAATCGCAATATTTATAATAATAATAAAGAAGTAAAAGAAAGAAAACAAGGTCAATCGCAAGCTATGAATTGACCAAGGAAATGTTACTATCAAGAGAATGCACAACGGATATTGAAATATCAATGCAGTAAAGAAGAAAAAAGAAAAAAAACAAGAGCAAAAACTATTTACATACAACAAAGGTACTTGTTCAGATCATGCAGTAAACGTGTGCATCAACATATTATAAATGACTATAATACTTTCCAAGTTACCACTATTCGTCAATTTGAAGGATAATCATACATACCGTGGGTGCTGGAGAACCCGGACAGTCACACACAACACGGTGCGTCATTGACTTTGTACACGCACCGTGCGCGGTGTCCGGGTTCTCCTGCACTGCGATAAATTGAACCTTCGTGCATGAAATCGCGCCGTGCGGAAACCCGCTTTGCCGTTGAGCGATAATTTTTTATCAGCGAAGGCAACGCGATATTACGGTCCAATTGGTGTAAGTTTCTACCGAAATGAACTACTGAGCGTAGATTTACAAAAGCGAGAATAAAGATTATAAAAATTGTAATCTCAAATTATCGTGAATAAAATAAAAAAAATAACAAATTTTGGAGTTTAAAGACTGACTTTCAAGCGATTTTCTGGATAACCAGGAGGACTACAGAACAGCAATATACATGTATTTTATGAGCAATATGCAGATAAATCGTTTGATATAAGTTTCGAGTCGCATGTTCAGTGCATTCTCGGCAAATCTAATTTCAAAGGTAGCCCTGTCCATTTTTTGGCCGGGTTCTCCCCCCGTCCGGGTTCTCCAGCAACTACGGTACTACAAATCAGCGTTGTGGCTGCAGACTTTAACTATTTCTTATAGAGTGCCATTATGATACAACACAATTTTGATACATTTGCTAATTCCCTATGATTTACACTATTAAATAACTGACTCATTTTCATTACATTCGGTCTCACTCTATAGTATGACTTTATAAAGGTCTTTCTTACGGAGCGCCACACTGCAAACAATGCGCACTTATTTATAAATGCGCGCTTGTACTAGATATGCGCTCTCATCCTTCATAAACGCAACACAAAACCTATGAATAGACCATTGCGCCTGACGCTTATTTTTACGCATAACTGGCAGGAAGAAAGTATGAAAAAAGTGTGTAGAAACTTGACAATAATCGTTGATTTTGCCAGATTTATTTGACTTTTCATATAAATAAAATGGACTCATCTTGCGTGGAAACCTCCAAACTTCCGCTGTCAAAATCGAGTACAGAAAGCGCTAATTGAATGAAGAAAAAAAATAGGATAAGTGCCAATGGAGACTATGGTGGCAAAGGAGTAACTACCCGGCTTTCCATAAAACAGTGGGTTAAATTTAACCTACTTCTGACGTAAAACGACGCGAAACGACGCGATTTAGCACTGTGCTAAAAAAAGGTCTCCATGAGAATTCCAGCCGTAATGTTTTACACATCATTCAGAAGACATATTAGATCACAGAGTACACATTTTAATTAAAACACCGGGAACTGACATACAGCCTTGGAAGAAATTATTGGACCAAACATTTTGAGATCAATTTTTAAGAAGTTTTGCGCAATTGTTTTCCTTTTTTATAATATGGGCCTCAACGTGACAAAAGGGGTCTAAAGGCGAAATTTATGGAAAATGAGTTAAAACTATTTTCTGAATGTATGAAAAGTACTGCATCCAAAAATGTTGGGTTTTTAAAAATCTGACTTTTTAAAGTACCTCTACAGCCTCAAACAAAAATGGTGTATTTACGCAAAAGTGAACAGTATCTGCAGATATGCTACAAAACGCAATTTAGAGAAACCCTCACACGTGTTTATTTTTAATCGCCAAATATTTGAGGCTGTTATGGGGTATGGTAAAAAAAATACTTTTAACTGATCTAAAAACCACTCGAATGCAATTTCAAAAAATTACCTCAGCAAGGTCAGGACATTATTTATTCAAAATGGCTGCCGTATGACACATGTACATGATTATAATGGTCATGCGTCATGAACTCGCCTCCATATACATGTAGGGTGGTGCCGTTACGTTCTGTTTTTTTTTGCTACCATTACCTTTATTTTTTATCGAACCAGAACAAATTTCTAAAGAAATGTTGGTATCACTTTAAAGGACTATCAGAATTCCATATGTCTGCAAAGTTTGAAAGGTTTACCTATTTCCTAAGTGGAGATACAACTATTTGAAGGTTGGAACCAGAGGATGCGCGCATGGAAGCGGCGCCCCGGTACAAAGTCTATGGGGAAATGCTCTTTAAAGACCCTTTTTTCTAAAACGTTGATAACTTTGTCAAAACTAGGTGTATAGCTACAATGTTGGTATTAAATGAAAGCTTTAACATTGACTTTATTGTAAAATGATTGAAAAGTGTTTTTGTCACATTCAATTTTAACAAAATCAACACAAAAACAGAAAATTGAGGCTTGCCTGTACAAACTCTATGGGGGCACAATCTTGACCGATACATTCTGTGAATTCTTGGTAAAAACGTTAATATCTTCATAAGACAAGGTGTAAGAATACAAATTTGGTATCAAATTAAAGCTTACCTATCAAACTGTATTATGTCCGAACACAATTAGGCTTAATTTTATATTCCGATCCTTAAAGGGATAGTTGAGTGTTGGTATAGGGGGGCACTTCACAAAATAATTTTTGTGAGATAATGAAAAACTGAGTGTCGAATTTTAAAGAGCATACAATTGAAATGACAGAATGAACTTTATTTGATCAAAAATCGGTTCATAAATGGCTAAATTATCCATTAAAGGGACTTAGTAACATTGTCCAAATCCTCAAAATAAAATTTTAATTGTAGCGGTTCCATCATACCTTGTTGTATTTGTATTAACAATAAAATCATGGGACCGGTTTCGGTTTTTCAAATTTCCCTTTCGTTACAAAGATATGTACGATTGAAGTATTCAGATAAGAAAAACTCCCCCGGAGTTTTTCTTACCGTGTACAAAGTGAGTGCAGTGAGTCAGGGAATATCACTTTGCATTTTCGCTCATTACTTGGCCATGCAATGTCCATTTGACTTGAAATTTTCACACAATACCCTGTGGACATATTATGAGATAACAACAATATACATTGCATCAACCCTTCATCACTTTTTGCAAATGTCAACAAAGTTACTAGATCCCTTTAACATAACCATTTGTAATAATTGTAGGGCCCCACAGTTATTCGATAATTTTGCACCAGCCGCTAAACTAATTAAAAGATTGCTTCCACTTTTGATCATCTCTTTATCTTATCATTATTTCAACAAGATATCACATGCACACTATCGTATTTAAAATGGTTGAAACCAATGAGTTTTTATTCAAAAATTCTTCTCCAGGGGATATTTTGACTTTTTAGACAAATTTTAAAAGAATACTTTGAAACAAAATCTTAATAGGTTTTTAAAAAGTTGGTGATGATATCTCTATTAAATCATTATTCTAACAAAACATCAAATGCACAATTTTGTATGAAAAATGGCTAAAAAAACAATTATTTTTTAGAGAGCGCCCTCTTGAGTTGTAACGGCTCTTTTTGAATGATAACAGTTTGTTATTGTTATTTTGTTTTGAGCAATGAATAAAATAAATATCACTGAAAAAAAAAGAAGTTATAATAAATATCTTTGAAAAGAAAAAAGGGGGTCTTACGTAGTCGTTTGTAATTGTGTATACTTTTCGAGCATGGTGAAGTTATAACTATTATTTTGTACCGTAATGGTGCAGGTTTTGGTTATACTAAAGTTAAAGTGATGCATGTTAAGTGTCAGATATTGCACAAAATGACATTTGAGACTTCAATCCTATACCAATATCATTGTAAAATACAATTGAAAGATTTGTGAAAGTTTGAAAGAAAACGAACACTGTTTACCTAGTGAAAAAAACGAATATTGAGTTCATATCTTATCACCGAATACTGATGGTCTGCCATACTTTTGTAGCAGTAATGAATGATCCGTTTGAGATATTCGCACCCGTGTATTTTTACACACGTAGTACATAATTCATGGAATTTGAACTCGCTCGGCTCAAAGTTCAATCTCCGGAATGTTCTCACGGGTGCTGCATGCGGACGTTCTCAGCTAAGACAAATGTACTTTTTTTCAATTGCGTTGATTAACGCTTTAGAAATAATGATTTTCAATGATAATTATCTTCATACTAAAGGGACATTTGAAAAAATCAAACCCTATTTTATTCTTCTCTTACCATAAGCTAAACAACACGGCAGAAGAGAAACGAGGAAGCTCCAAGTATTTTTCGTGGAGTTAGACACTTTACCTGGATCACTTTAAGTTTGACCAATACTCAACTATCCCTTTAAGTGACACTTACATAGTGAAAATGACGGATTATCTTATTTTATTTTCAGTTTGAATGAAAGCCCCAAACAATATTATATTGCTGTAAATGTCTAAGTGTGCTCTGCATGAAAACATTATCATTTGTAGTCTAGAGCTACCTCAGAAAAAGTTATCATGGAAAATATTGACCTCTACAACTGTAAACAAAATGTGGGTTAGTATACATTTAAAAAAAGTGTATAATGATATTTCTGAGTGCATATTAAGATTCTTATATTGAAATTTCTATAGGATAGGGGAAGTTCGTCAGTAAATATTTACTCTAAAACGTAACATTGTCCTGCAGAAGCCCAAAACGGCATGTAACTCAAAAGGAGGCGACCTCACGACGCATGACCACTACATTTTTAGGGGGGGGGGGGGGGGGGGGGGTTAATAATAAAGTTGTACACCATAAGCAGGACTTCATTTGTCATTACAATGAAACTGCTCAATTACCAACCCACAAATTGTTGCACAAACACACACAAAATTATTATGCTCTAGTCCAGTGGTATGATTATGTTTATGGCAAATGGCATGAATCCAAGTTTAGCAGCCCATTTCAGCACCCTCAGCTCATGGAAAGACGTCTGGCAGCTGACCCCCAAATCCACTAAATTGGCATACCTATATCATGCAGCGGTTAGGCTATGATCAACAGGCTTCACACCATTGGGGCCTTTTGAGACCTTCCAAAGCCTACATGTGTGGGTCGATTATCCGAGCAAACTGCCAACCGCATCATCAACGAATGCAATGGGCGTGACGTCGCGTATATTATTTGCTACCTAATACTTAAGAAGAACATCACTTCACCAACTAATCCCAATATTAGTAAATAACTTCAAGCAATTTCATCTACACCTTACGACTTTGTAAATGTTACCTGAATAACATGCATAAAGACTGGAATCTGAAGAAAAAAACTATGGACTACAATCAGCCTAGACTACTATGACCATCCAGTCTACATTGATGGAGTTGACGATTTACACAAATCTCTGACAAACAATGTCCATATGACGAAGCTGGACAGGAACGGAAGCTCCAGTAATGCCCTTATTGGTAAACCACGAGTAGGTTCATGGGTAAACCAAGCACCTCTATGTAGAATCATGCAACAATTCGAGCTTCTGGGTACTGCCTAGTCTAGAAATTGATTCACTGGTATTCTGCCTTCAGAATACAACTGTTCATAACGGGAATACTAAGTTAAGGTCATGCAAAGACCCTGTGATGCACGCCAATTTGCCATGGATAATTAGTCAAACTCCTCAAGCAACACAACGGTTGATGACCAAGGAATCGCGGATGCGGTTCGTTATTCCAAAGGTTCGTTTATCCGAAAATTAAATAGGGTTCGAAATTCCGAAGGTTCGTTTATCCGAAAATAAAATCGCGTTCGATATTCCAAAGGTTCGTTAATCGAAAATGAAATAGGGTTCGTTAATCCGAAAATTTAATGGGGTTCGTTTATCCGTAAATGAAATGAAGTTCGTAAGTCCGAGAATACAATAGGGTTTGTTAATCCGAAAATGATATGGGGTTCGTATTGAACCTTTCGGAAAAACGAACCTTTGGAATAACGAGCTGTAACCGTTTTCAATCAAGTAGTGACAGTAGTGAATCCATCCATAGTTACTCCGGTTACAGCTCGAAAACACCTGTCTATATTACATCGGTCATAAGCGTACACATGATTTGTTCAAGGAGGGAGTTATTCCGTCGCCAAATTTGTTAGAGGCCGAGACCACAGAGAGCAGTGTAAGAGGGGAGGGGGAAGGGGGGGCAACAAATTTCGAGACTGAGGCCGAGACCACTGGTGAAGTTTTGTCCGGGGGGGGGGGGGGGGGGGGTTCTGAGACTATTGGTTTAGATGGTCGAGACCGATGAAAAGTGGACTCGAAACCCGTAAAAGTGGGCCCCAGACCGGTACAAAGTATACCCGAGACCCACAAAAAAATAAAGGGGGTGAACACCCCAAAACAGTCCAAGGGGGGTGTTTGAACCCCAAAACACCCCTCCCCTGGTTACGCCTATGGTTAGGCATGTCGCAATACATAAGTACTGTGCGTGGTTGCTAGGCTAAATGATGTTGCTAGGCAACATTGATCTCCGTGGATAATTTCATGACTGTATTTTATGTAAATCAAGGTTAATGGTTTTACGATTTTTCTATTTTGATAAACTTTTAGAATCATTCATACACTAAACAAGTGGTATTGTCTAATAGCTACAATCATTCAAATGGTATATAATAGTAAAGTGTTTTAACTTTTTTATTTGAGGTTTGGTAAGGCGTAGACAAACAAGCATCTATTTCATTATGGTTTGTAAGGTTATTTCTGGTCTTTTTTCGATAACTATGAAGAAAATAAAGTCCATCACATTAACATGAATAATCCAAAGCGTGTTTTATTAAGTTTTGAGAAAAAATGACAACATTTAAGAAGTATGCAACTGTTGCTCGGGGAAATTTACGTTGCTATTAAACGCTTCTTGATTGATATTTACTTCAACTGACGACGAGGCACCATTTTGCCTTTCGAAGTGATTTTATCATAGGAAAACCCATATTTATGCATATTGATTGCATAATTTGAAAATAAGTCATATATACATGTATATGCAATTCCAGTTTTATTTCTTGTAAAAGGGGGCGTGGTCTACTTAGTGCTGGTTTTCATGGTGATTCTTCAAGTAGCGGCAATTTTAATGGTCGTTTTCATAAACTTCAATTCCTTTTCAAATGAGGTATATATTGCTTAAATCCAGCCGGGTGCATTAAAATCGAAAATGTTGAATCTTGCATCTTACTTTTTGCTCATTTGCCGCATTTTTGTAGCATTCACATCAGACTAGTTGCCATGGCAACGGTTTATCAATTTAGCCTTATATATTTGTTTATGGATACCTAGACCTCATGCCTTCCGAGAGAATCACATTCAGCCATATGTATACACCACAGGAGTAAGGAGTAATGTGAGTTTGCATGAATTACATACAAATATGCAATTGGAAGTTAGTATTATGTCACTGACCTAGAATTGACCCCTAATGACCTCTAATGACCGAATAAATCATGTACCGTTTGCAATATTTCAGAAACTGATAGCTGGTATTACATTTCTTATTCCCTGAAAATATGAAAAACATATGTTAACTAGATTTTGAGAAATTTTACTTTTTGTCAACATGTCGTTCTATAATGGAACCCACTGTTTATGCATGATGTATTTTACCACGTGTTACATAAGCAGTGTTGCCATGGTAACGTGTAACTCTCGGGGCTCCAAACTTCCAGTTTGGGATAGCTGAGATTTGTACCTTCAAAATGATACCAAAAATTCTTGGCCACCAGAGGGGTGCAGCCAACGTCATTTTTAAGCGATTTTTCAGGTCTTGCCTCATGGACTACATTTTCAGATGACGTTTGCGCCATACTATGTGCCGCGCGCTAAGACCCCTTTTGTCGCGTTGAGGCCCATATTCTAAAGGAAAATCAGTTAATGAAATACCAATAGGGGCTTAGTTAATGGTGTAAGGGATAGCTACCACATATTTTCTGCCTTTAATTTGGTTAAAAAACATGAATTTTATCAAAATTGTATGGATTTTTTCCATTCCTTATACATGTACATTAAAGGCACGTGTTTTATACACATTTCATAATACAAAGTGCAAAATCTGTTGATGTTTTCCCTGTAAGTTGTGATTGTACCAGTGCGACTTGTATTAGCTCTTTAATTCTTGGTGACAGTTGCCAAGTGGCATTAAACAATGTTGGAGATGCAAATAATATTGGGATATTGACTGCCTGTGCTTTAGCAATGTACCAAGATAGAGGCCATATTTAACTGGTCCTACATCTTTGATAAGAGCAATTGGCACTACCACTTGGCAACTCTAATCAAGAATTTATTTACTCATAAACAAACCCCACAACGAATGGAAAGACATTTCTATGATATAAGCACTACTTCCAAAAAGAAATCATGAAATGTTCTAATTTGCATTGAAAACGCGTGTATAAAACCAATACATTTTTATGGTCACATGCAATCCACACAATTATTAATGAAATTCATGTTTTCTTCAAATTCAAGAGATACAATCTGTTGTAAATAGGCATTCCTTATCCTACTGACTATACCCCATTTGACATTTTATGAACTTTTGTTTCTAAAATGGAATAAAAGTGAATCTCAAAGTTTCAGCAAAAAGTGATTGGTCCAATAATTTTTTCCAAGGCTGTATACCTGCCACAAACGGGATAATCTTCAACTTATACAATGTCGTTGTATTTGTATTATCAATGGAAGTATGGATCCGGTTTCGGTTTCGGTTTCGGATTTCCAAATTTCTCTTTCGTTAAAAAGAAATGTATGCTTGAAGTGTTCTGGTTTGAACGTCTCTATATATAGTCAGTGCATTGAGTTAGCGAATATCACTTTGCATATTCACCCATTACTTGGCATGCATGAGGGGGTGTCAAAAGCATGAGTGCACTATAAAGTAGCACCTGCTGGAATCCTTAAATAGAGTAATTGCTAGATTACTTTAAAAGGTGGTGTATCTCATTTTCAAATACAAAGTTTCATATACGTATTAGAATGAATTACGAAACCGTGTTTTATATTTTTAGTGAATAATTTTGTTTGTTGGGGATTTATTATTATCATTTTATTCGGCATCAAATTAATACATTTACATCAAAGCAAAACGATAAGATACAGAATTATTGTTATACATTACATAATTAATACATACCAGGGGGTGTATTCTGAAAACGATTTAAAGTTCAAATTGATTGTATCTACGTCATATCTATACGTCACTAAAATATATTTTAGAAAATCGCTATTCCTTAAGTACAGTTTTATATTTTAGTGACGTAGATATGACGTAGATACAATAAATGTATTCCTTGAAATACCTGAGCGCTCGAATAAGGCTGATCGGCTCGAGCCCACCGCACACTACACGATCCGAGTCCGATCCGACGAACAACTGAGTATCTGAACTAAAGCCATGCGCGCGTATTACATTTATGTAGTATTGTTCAGATACTCAATCGTTCGTCGGATCGGGTCGGATCGTATAGTGTGCGGTGGGCTTTAAGCTAAGGTAATAACGCCCCAAGCGCTTTGACACTTACATTTGATAAAGCGCTTTATAAAGATGGACAATTATTGGTTTATTATTATACCTAAATCTCGTAAGATACCGTACATAAGATCCAGAATAATTGTTATGCATTACAATACTAATACATACCTAAATCTGGTTCCTAAGGACATTTGCACTGAATAAAAAAAGGAAGAAGCAATTTAGACAAATTTCTGGAACGTCTTTGACCAAAAATACTTTGAATACAAATTTGTATTAGAAACAATATAAATTCATCACATTTGTTATTCTAACATCCGAAATGTCTCGATATTGTCCAAAGTCCGAACGTGATATGGACAATCCAGTGGCGAAGCTAGGATTTTCCAGGGGAGGGGGATGGGGGGGGGGGGGGGGCATGGGGGCCTTATATTTCATAAATGGGATACAGTTTTAAGCCTGACATGCAAAAACAGCGGGTTTTCACTTTTATATCTCCCCCAAAACACGAATTTTTTTCGAGAATCGGATTATTTTAACTATGAACATAACGCGATTTTAGTAAAAAAATGACTATATTTATACCTTTATAGTGTAACAATTTTGGCCGATTCACTTCATTGGGGGGGGGGGGGGGGGGGGGACCGGGGGGAGACACTTTGTGGGATTAGGATGTGCCGGCCCCAGCCCCCCGTAGCTATACGCCCCTGGGACAACCAATCAAATGGCCCCATATGCATGAAACCCCGCTAGCTTAGTTCCTTGCTAAGTGTATTTTGATTATGCAATAGTGTTCCTAGTTCCCAACTATAGGGATAAGCCTAATGCACCCTCTAAGTTAACCTTAGTTAGCCACTAAAAAATAATGCGTATAATAATTAGCCACGTCGCCCGAAATAGACTTAGCAAGACACTAAGCAAACGGGCTTTCATGAATATGTGCCCTGATCACTGTCTGTTATGCTGCATCTCACGTACATCATTACGCCCCTCATTTCACATCCATTATGCTTATGTGTTTTGTGGGTTGTGTTTGTAACTTTGTATAACTAATACAGTAATATTTTCGCTAAAGGGGGGTGTTGAACACAAACACCATACTTGAAATGACTTAGGTTAGGATGGTGTTAACAGATTGACCTCGAATTTTGCCGTAATACAAACTTCCGTTTCCGGCAGGCGGTGTTTATTGCTATATGTGAATATAATATCGTAGATGGTGTTGAGCTTGTGTTAGTTAACACTAACGGTAGCCTTAACACCGTACTTGAAATGAGTTGGTGTAGAGGTTTGACCCCTATTTTTGACGTATTTCCGGCAGTGCAACCAGGTAGCTGGTGTTTAGCGTCGTCGGCTAACCAGCCAAAATGTGTTAGTGTTGAGACTCTATATACAAAACTCCATAGAGAACACTAATCCCTAAGGGATCGAAATGAAAATCATTTCAAGTTCAGTTCGGGTGTTAGTGTTACTGTTAAGGTGGGATTGACAGTGGGCCTATCCGAGCATTAAAATCACAATTCTTAACTGAAATGGTGGTGTTTTCGTTAGCCGGAGTATGTAAAAAGGGTATCAACCTAATTTTACTTGTCGGACATCAATGCTTAAAGGGATATAGTAACTTTGTTGGCATGTGCAAAAAGTGATGAATGGTTGATGCAATGTATAGTGCTGTTATCTCATATGTCCACAGGGTATTGTGTGAAAATTTCAAGTCAAATGGACATTGCATGGCCAAGTAATGAGCGAAAATGCAAAGTGATATTGGGTGATATTCACTAACTCACTGCATTCACTTTGTACAGGGATGAAAAACTCGCCCGGAGTTTTTCTTATCTGAATACTTTGATCGTACATATCTTTGTAACGAAAGGGAAATTTGAAAAACCGAAACCTGTCCCATGATTTTATTGTTAATACGAATACAACAAGGTATGAGGGAACCGCTAGAATTAAAATGTTATTTTGAGGATTTGGACAATGTTACTAAGTCCCTTTAATTGACCCAGGTAAGTGGGCAGGTGCTTCTGTCGAGCCACATGTACAATATCATACAGAGGTGGTTATTTCCTGTGATTCTTGCAAAATTGGTACTTACTTTTCAAACACCTTATTTTTAAAACCATAATGTTTTGTCTAAATAATTATACGTTCTACATGTAGTTTCCATGTTTTTCAAAAGCCTTTACATGACTGCTACCTTTAATAGACTTAGTCTACACCTTTTCAGTTCGATGATGAGAATGAGAAAGATCAGAATCCTGTTGTCATCATGTTTATATTTGAAACATCGTGATTCATGATGATCACTTGCCCTGGCTCCACCCTTCGCTGCCCCCCCCCCCCCCCCCCACTCCCCACGTAGAGGACCATGTACGTCATCTATACACCGAGAATTGTATTTTATTGATCTATAGCCAGTCTGGTGGTTACATAACCCACTAACCCGCCTTTGAAGTTATGAATAGCTATTGAAAGTTCTGAATACTGAATAGACCACCTTTCGTGGAGGTTCGCAGCGAGCAGATTCTGTGATGTTTTTAAAAGTGATCTGTGTCGATTCCATCGCGTTTTTCTCTTTTTAGGCAAAGGCAACCTTTTAATTGTTCAGATATACTTCATAAGGAGAATGATAACTTATCTGTGTCTAAATATAATTCAATTTGATGCTATGGATTTTAGTGAGCGCCATGGGCGTCGATCTGTCATTGATACCCATTCATCAGGGGGGATGATCTATTCATCATCCCCCTAATGAATAGGTATTACGTAAGTATCGACGCCCATGGTGAGCGCCGCTCTGAAGAAGTGATAAGTTTCTTTTGGCGCTCAGTTTAAGGAGTGGTCACATAGGACACGACTATACCCACGAATGCCGTACGCATGCGGTACGAACTAGTACGATCGTAAAAATCGTAGTGGTTCGCCATGTATCGACCCTACCTACGCATGCTCTACGCATACTGTACGCATATTTGCGAATGCCAAAATAATGCAGTGAGACAGCAGTAAGAACGCGGTACGCTTCCGTCAAAAATGGAGAAGAACCAGCACGATGTATTACGCACTCAGTACGATTGCAGTAAGAATGCCGTAGGTATGTCCACCAACTAGTAGGAACCATAAATGTGAGATGGTACTCGGGTGCTTCCAAAGCCAGCGAATAGAGGAGAACTATCACGAATCAGCAAGACTCGAACAACAACCCAGTACGCATTAAGAAGAATACACACGATTTGCCGACGATTTCTACTTTTGTACCGATTCGTACTGATGCGTACTGCATTCCTGGGTCTAGTCGTGTCCTATGTGACCACTCCTTTAGTTATGGTATTAAATACATGCATACCATATGGTAAAGGAGTGGTCACATAGGACACGACTATACCCACGAATGCCGTACGCACTAGTACGAATCGGTAAAAAGGTAGAAATCGTCGGCAAATCGTGTGTATTCTTCATAATGCGTACTGGGTTCTTGTTCGAGTCTTGCTGATTCGTGATAGTTCTCCTCTATTCGCTGGCTTTGGAAGCACCCGAGTACCATCTCACATTCATGGTTCCTACCCCGTTCCTACTAGTTGGTGGACATACCTACGGCATTCTTACTGCAATCGTACTGAGTGCGTAAGACACGACGTCTCCATTCTCCATTCTTGACGGAAGCGTACCGCGTTCTTACTGCTGTCTCACTGCATTATTTTGGCATTCGCAAATATGCGTAAAGTATGCGTAGAGCATGCGTAGGTAGGGTCGATACATGGCGAACCACTACGATTTTTACGATCGTACTAGTTCGTACCGCATGCGTACGGCATTCGTGGGTATAGTCGTGTCCTATGTGACCACTCCTTCAGTCTTTATTTCGGTTTGCTCTGTTTTCGTCACCATTTAGGGGGGTTTGGGGTGACATTTGTCTGGTGTTGACTCCGGTTGATAGCGATTTGGTATGATCGTTTTCGGGAAGTTCGGGACCTCCTCTTAATCTGCATGCCGGTGTTAAGGCTCAAATTAGAGGCAAATAATCCTCCTCAACACTAACACTAACATCAGACTTTGGAATGCATTCGTGCCGTAACATGGTAACATCTATAGTATACAGCTCATAGGCCGGTAAGTATATAAACGGTGAATAAATAATTACAATAATTAGTACTCTTTGATGTAATTCCGTAATTATGATTTCTGTCTAGCCTATTATTATTCATTCATTTATTTGCATATTATTTTGTGGTATTCAGTATAATAATATGATCGTTTTGTTATTGGTATTAATTAATAGGATAAAAACCGAACAACATAACTGCATAACGTAGCTAGTCATAATCTACGGTATCTTCATGGGTATATTCATTCATTCAATACAAACTGATATTTCTTAGCCTACACCGTGATCATATATAGTTCAACCGTCTCTTTTTATTGAGTATTTCTATTTAGCAAATTACAACAAAAAAAACATCAGTGGCGGCAAACATACAGAGACCTCTACCACGGTTGGTTAACGACAGACCGACTGACAATTACTATACGTGAATAACCTTCATTCTGTTTTCGTTACTTTTGTTTCTCTAGTAGTCTGAATTCTGACATTGTTGTATTTATTTGATAATTATCTAACTCCCATTCTATGAAATGTTGTGTTGCTTACTCCCATATATTAGAAAAAGCGCCGAACGTCGAAACTACAACTAACGGATACCCTGGATCAACGCGACGGATAAATCATTATGCTGCTGGTTATGACTATAATATTATAAGAAAGTTAACAAGCACGCTGGTATGCATGGAATGTCGAAATCGTCTCCCGGTTGCTATGCAGTAACAACGCGGTCTGATTTTGGTGTATGATACCAAACACCAACATTGACAATAAAAAAAAGACGCTTTTTGTAGTGTAAAACGACGCTCAATTGATATTAAAGAGGGGGTTGGATAACGTTCAGACTACGTTTAATAGATAAAAACTACGTGGTTTTCATATCATAAAAAGACGCTCATTTGATGAAAATACATTGTTAAATAACGTAAGCCAACGTTTAAAATATAAAAACGACGTTTTTGGACAGTACAACGGTGCCTAACTATAGATCGAAATGACGTTATCGTAAAACGACTCTAAATGGATAGAAAAGTCTTTGTCTCGTGTCAGAAAACGACGCCCAATAAATAGAAATGACTCGTATATACTTTTAAACTTAACGACGTTGAGTGAAACCATACAAAACGAAGCTCGGTGAATTGAAACTGCGACGTTTTTGGATACCAAAAAGGACACTAAAACAACGTTTCTATAGAAACGACGCCCCTGGTTGCCCTAGAAACGAAGCCAATCATGAACAGCCACCCTCCCGACAGGATCCCCAACCCCTTGGCCGATGCGAACATCTTGTCCAAGCTGCTCTTCACGTAAGTTGACCCTTTTCGAATGCCATACACTAGAATATATTTTCTGGCGGAAAATTGTAATTGTAAACATGTCAATAAACAGTTATACACTTGGTGATTCATACAATTGAATTGTGTCCGAAAAAAAATTTATATCATTCATATAACTTATTCATCATAGATTCTGTATTACCATGATTACGTATGTATTACGAATCATTGAGTCTTCTTAGGGCACAACTGGTTAAATGTCACTTGTTATCGTGTAAGTTATTAATCATATCCATTACTTCACTTACATACTTTAAATAACTTACATTCTGACTTAAACAGCTAATCTATAACTAAACATTTCTATCTAGATACACTTAAAAAGAACATCATTTTAATTAATATATAATTCTTATTTTTACAAGAATGTTAATTTTGTGAATTCAATAAGTCTCGAGTATCGCTTGTTTATGTCTATTTAAAAAAAATGTTGTAGCTCTTTTCACCCTTTAATACATCATTTAGTGAGTTCCAAATTACTGGTCCCTGAAATCTAATTGATTTATGTTGCATAAAAGAAGAACGGAATCTTGGTAAGTAACATATTTCTCTATTCCGGGTATTCAATAAATGTACATCAGAATTTAAACAAAAGTGATCATTAAAGATGGGTGGTAACATAGCATGCTTAGACTTATACATAAATAACGAGGTATTGTGGGAAATAACATCTGGCAGAAATTTGAGCGATTTTAGAGATTTAAACAAATGAGAGGTATGCGCCCTGTATTGTGCGTAACAGCATACCCGTATGGCACGTTTCTGTAATATAAATAATGGCTTCAAAAATTTGTCAAATGTTCTTCCCCATACTAAGTTACAATATGATAGATATGGATATATAATTGCATTATACAAAGTAACCAATGACTTCTGCGGTAGGAAACTTCGTAATTTACCCATGACACCAATATTAGAACTGACCCTTTTAGAGATTGACTCAATGTGTTTTTCCCATGTCAATTTATTATCAATAGTGACTCCAAGAAATTTCGAATTTTTAACTTGTTCAACATCAATTTCATATAAACTGGGTTCCAAAAGAAACTTATCAACTTTTCAGAGCGACACACATTAAAATTCAAATCATAACAATTACTCATAATTGGGAATAGACTAGCTACAATATCCCTTAGCAAGCTCATCTAAAAAAAAATTGTTTGCTTTAGTTAACAAAGAATAAAATAAGGTGAAATCGCAAGAGGTAATTTTTCAAAAATCACAGAAACTGCTTGCCTTTCGGGCACAGAGCTCGGTACGGACAATAGCCAGTCTAGTGGTTACATAACCCGCTTTGAAGTTGAATGAATAGCTATTGAAAGTTCTGAATAGACCGCCTTTCGTGGAGGTTCGCAGCGAGCAGTTTCTGTGATTTTTTAAAAGTGACCTATAGTTATTCAATCACATTTTCTCCTTTTTGGCAAAAGGAAACTTTTAATTTTTAAGATATGCTTCATTATGAGAGTGATAGCTTATCTGTGTCTAAATTTAATTCAATTTGATGCTATAGATTTTAGTGAGCGTCGCTCTGAAAACGTGATAAGTTTCTTTTGGAACCCAGTTTAGTTTCAAATTAACATCATAAAGTATGTTTTTACATCTGTCCTTAAAATTAAAAATCATACATTTTGTTTTGGATTGATTAACTCGCAACTTATTCGCATAAAACCATTTAAAAACTTTGTCCAATTCTTGATTTACTTGATATATCAATTCATCAATATCAGTATGTGAAAGAAAAACATTGGTGTCATTGGCGTATAAAATAAAATGTAACATTTTAGAAGACTTAACAATATCGTTTATGAATAATAAGAAAAGTAATGGACCCAGAATGCTTCCCTGTGGAACCCCTTGCTCTATCTGCATTATATCAGAATGTACCCCATTATACTCAACGGACTGCCTTCTATTTAAAGGGCAATGCAACTCAAGAAAAGAGTTAATACTACTTTATACATCGTAATATTCCTGTTTATTATATGTAACATTACTCAGACTAAGATTTCTGCTTTGGAAGAAAAATGTGAACACTCTATAGGCTTTACCACTATTTACGCGAACACTGAAGGCCGCCATTATTAGGTTTGCACGGACTACATGCACCAATGCATTTCACCCATTCAACCATTGTTAGAATACTTGTAGATGTATACAAGTATTCTAACAATGGTTGAATGGGTGCTATTGAAATGCATTAGTGCATGTAGTCCGTGCAAACTTAATAATAATAACTTTTAAACCAGTTTAGCGGGGTACCCCTAATTCCTAGAAATTCAATTTGCGTAATAAAATCTGGTGGTCTAAACAATCAAAAGCTTTACTCAGATCAATATACACACCCACGGCAATCTCTTTACATTCAGAAAATGTATAAAGCAATTCAGATGTATAGAGTAAGGCTGATTCGGTTGAATAACTGTTCAGGTATTAAAATGGAATATTTCTGCAAAAATATATATAACCTATTGTACATTAATCTTTCCAATATCTTAGAAAATGAGGATAAAAGCGAGATGGGCCGATAATTAGATACATCATGAATATCACCCTTTTTGTGTACAGGGATAACCTTCGAAACTTTCATGTCATCGGGAAATACACCAAGTAAAAATGACGAATTAAAAATATGGGTCAAGGGTTCAATGATACAATGAATAACCTTCTTTACAAAAAACGGAGATATCCCATCGACTCCACACGAATGCTTACTTTTCAATTACTTAACCACTTTCAACATTTTATATCCATTAGTTGGTAGAAGGAAAAAAGAGTGAATATTACCTGTAGTTAAATAGTCAAAGAAAGATCCAAACACATTGGCTATAGTTTTGGGCTCTTCAACCTTCGTATTATCCATTTTTATAAAAGTGGGTAATTTAGACCGACATTTTCCAAGCAGGTCATTCAAAAATCTTCCATGTACATTTAAGATTATTAAAGTTCAACTCAAGTTTGTGTACAAAATGAGCCTTTCGAGATTCGCGTATAATGGAATTAAGTTTATTTCTAAAAGTAGTATACTTCTTCTTTTGGGCTGGGGTTTTCGACTTTAAAAAGGTTCTGTATAGGCGCTGCTTTTTATTTATAGACTTATAGTATAGCCTTTGTAATCCAGGGCTTTTTTGGAGATCTACTCTTCTTTTTTGAATGGGGCAATTTTCTAGAGTGCTTATCAATAATCTCCTGTAAGCTCCAAAAAAATATACTATAAGCCTCATCGACATCATGGTTGGTAGTAACAATGGACCAGTCTTTTGCAGCTAATTCCTCTATTAAAGTGGCCAGGCAAACTAAACGCATGTTATCTTCTGTTCATCTCTATTGGTGTACACATCAACTATTTGTAAACCATTTGACCCAAACATATTTTGTTTATTTTAAAACATTTTAGTAATGATTTTTCTCTATATTGTGATGCTCCCACTTCTGAAAACCTCTCCAGAGTAGAATTCTATTGTTGTCTTTGTTGACCTGTTGTGACATCATCAGCCATTCACTACTCAGTTACAAAGAAGTTACCTTCACCCAAGCTGAGTGCCTAATCACAATATCATCACACGGTTGAATATAATACCAACTCACACACCTTCAATTTCAATAGCTGTTGCTATGTCAGAAGAAAAGCAATGTCTAAGCTATTGCATGGAGGTATGCAGGGTATGCTTTTGTGTGGATGTTCTTTTTGTACTTTCATCTTTTGTTAATCTCATGGTAGCTGACCTGTGATTGACAGATGATGTCACAACAGGTCAACAATAGAATTTACTCTGGAGGGTTTTTTAGGAGGTGGGGCTTAGCAACATGAAGAAAAATAAATGATAAAATGTTTAAAAATATACAAAACATATTTAGGTCAAACCGTTTACAAATATTGAATGTGTACACTAATACAGATGAACAGAAGTCAACATGCATTTGGTTTGCAGGGCCCCTTTAAAGCATTAAAGTCAACTTGCAACTGTGAATGACTTTCACTATTTAAATGGGCGTGGTACTTTGGAGGTATATAGTATGTTATCTGGAATACGGGGAAGTGGTATGAAAGATCAGAATAAAGAATCCCTGGCAAAATCAGTTTATCCAGGACATTTGTAAAGATATTATCAATGCATGTGGAGGATCTTGTTGTTACACGGGTTGGTTTTGTGATAAGGGGGAAGAAGGAGAACGAGTACATAGTATCAATGAATGCATTGGTATCAGAATGTAAAGAGTGATTAATCAAATCAAAATTAAAGTCTCCAGTTATATAACACTGCTTATTTTCTTTACCAATTTTACATTGTTCAAGGAGGTCGTTAAACTCCTTTCCACAGGTATCAGGGGATTTATATACAGTTCCAACAATTATATTCTTCCCTTCTTCAACAATTTCAATAAAAAGCGTATCAATCGTTAATGTACAAAAGTCAAGATCCGGCCTCGCCTACATGTAAAATAAGCACTGTTCGTGACATACATACACACACCTCCACCAACTCGGTTTAAAGTGGACTTCCACACGATTTCAAGCTTCTAATGATTGAAAGACAGATATTCTAGGTCAATAAACACAATTTTGTATGAAAAAAGTATGATTGTGGGTTCTTATAATTGGCTTGGAAATTCTAATGACACAAATTCGCGAGCGAGCTTGTTCTATCCCACAATGCACCAATTTGTGACGTGCGACCCTCACTATGCGCCTATCTATGTTTTTACACTGCAGCGAATGTGTTCTTTTGATCGGACCAATACAATGCTCGATCATGAACAGTTTAGTCTACGATGCGCCACTCAATCGTGCCTTTGAGCATTACTGCATTGTTGAACCGTTTGAAAATACTTGCCTGCCCGAAATTGTAACACGTTTGGCTTTCATTGGAATTTGAATAGACACAACGTCCTGTAAACGTGGTTATTTAATTTGCTGGCTCTGCATGACCGGCTATTATGAATGACACATGCAGTGGTCACAATGCAGTGGCACCGGATTCAAGCCTACTCAAGAAATTGAGCAAAGTGAGGGTGCTACGTAAGGGTCTCATGATTGTGTGCAGTAAATTTAATTATTTCCTCAGAGTTAATGACATTAGAACAATCTCTTAGAAATCAACCAAAGAGAGTCAAATCCTGAAAATATTCAAGCACATCCCTAGATTTATTTCCAATATACTGTATTTTGTTTAAACTCGTCCGGAATTCTCCTTTAATCGATGTTTTTGGACTAGTGTATAATTTGGGAGATTAAAAAAATAATGAGGTTCTTCTCTAAACCATGTTTCAGTAAAAGCGTATATTGTAAACTCATGATCGAGTGTGTGTATATAGTCTTGAACTTTCAGAAATTTTGATGACAGACTTCTTGCATTTAAATGAAACAAAGACAATTTAGATTTTTTGTCATTAAAATGCAGTTTTTCATTAAAAGAATCACTAAAATAATATTTACATTCAGAGATGTGATTATCTAATGGGGGACAAGATATTTCATTTAATGAGAATAAATCAAACTGCACATTTTCAAATTTCAAGGCACTTGTACTTGAATTATTTATATGAAAAAAGGAACAAAGGGTTAATTTAAACTGAGTATCGTCGACAATGCCATTAAACGGGAAAGTGCTAGCTAAACAGTTCTGGCATATCCAGGGTGTAGAGATTAAATTATCTTCAATACATATTGCATGACACAATGATCCACATGATCATTTACTCCTTGTATTTACTCCTTGTAATATCATTTGTATTACTATTATGATCATTATTATATTGTTTATTTGTATCATAATTGTTTTATTCTTTTTTCTTTTCTTCTTCTTCTACTTCTTCTTCTTCTTCTTCTTCTTCTTCTTCTTCTTCTTCTTCTTCTTCTTCTTCTTCTTCTTCTTCTTCTTCCTCTTCTTCTTCTTCTTCTTCTTCTTCTTCTTCTTCTTCTTCTTCTTCTTCTTCTTCTTCTTCTTCTTCTTCTTCTTTTTCTTCTTCTTCTTCTTCTTCTTCTTCTTCTTCTTCTTCTTCTTCTTCTTCTTCTTCTTCTTCTACTTCTACTTCTTCTTCTTTCTCATCTCCTTCTTTTCTTCGTTTTACAATTATATACAGGGTGGCCCAGCAAGAACGCAACACCTACGATCGTTAATTTCATCAATATCATCGACCAAATGTCATTGGTTTTTGCTTGATCGGGTAGAGCATTCTTCTTCCAACAAAATGATACCATGAGCATTAATTTTGGGTAAGGCGTTTGGATCCTAGGGCCATTTTTCTGAGGCAATATCGTTTCCTAAATTTGCTACTTTTTCGTCTCCAGCGATCCTCGGAACACTGAGACATTCTCGCCCCACGGCCTGCCGTAGAATTAGCTGTACAGAAGAACCGCATGACTGCTCTCCCTTTGATAATGAAGACAATGTGAGCCATACCGTACGGGCTAATCGATTACGCAACATCATGTGTATTGGCAATTCAGATGATTTTCAGCTTAAAGGAACTACAGCATCTAGATGGCCTAATGTTCACAATTAGGCTCTCTATACGTAAGTTTTCCTCAAGAAAAATAATTTGGCAGTCATTTCCATGAAATAAATCAATTTTGGGGTAATAAGTAAATATCTAATTGTCCTGGGAACGCCCCTTTTAAATCGCCAAAATGTGACGTCATCTAAAGAACGGACTAATGAACTAAATTCTGTAGATGACGTAAGCCAATGAATTGTCAATCACATGTCAATCACGCTGCCGACTACTGTGTTTATTTTCATGGATTTTTTTCTCGGCAGACCTAGTTTACAAGTCATCAACTATGGAATAAGTGCCAAAGTACGTTGTATTCTTTAGTTCCTTTAACTTAGCGTAGCTTGCCCCTTTCCCAACCCCTAATCACTCCAGTTTAACATCACCCATACCACGCATCAACATTCGATCATGCCCTTTCCCCACCAAGCACCGTTAATGACAATAAACCACCTTCTTCCGCCCCCCCCCCCCCACACCCCCATCCATACCACTGTTGAACAGCGCGATGTTGCGTAATCGATTATCCCGTACGGTATGGCTCACATTGTCATCCTTATCAAAGGGAGAGCAGTTCTTCTCCATCGATATATATCGATGGGTTCTTCTGTACAGCTACAGCAGGCCGTGGGGCGAGAATGTCTCAGTGTTCCGAGGATCGCTGGAGACGAAAAAGTAGCAAATGTAGGAAACGACATTGCCTCAGAAAAATGGCCCTAGGATCCAAACGCCTTACCCAAAATCAATGCTCATGGTATCATTTTGTTGGAAAAAGAACCAAAAACCAATGACATTTGGGCGATGATGTTGATGAAATTAACGATCGTAGGTGTTGCGTTCTTTCTGGGCCACCCTGTATAGTTTCATTCTTTGTTTTGGTATTATTTTCGAGGGCTTTCACAAGTCAGACACATGTATTAATATTGCTTTATACATTGTTTTAATGTTACAGCTGGGTGACCCCTGTGTTCAAGAGAGCGTACAGGACCAAAACTGTCAAAGAAGGCGACTTGTTCGAATGCCTTCCAGTAGATTCGTCCAACAAACTTGGTGGAGATCTCGCAAGGTACACACATTCAGACCAGTGTATATGAAATTGTAGACAAATAAACATATTATACAGATTTTAACTCATGGTGGAGGGAATACCACGGAATATTCCTCTCCGAGTAATATTGACATCAAGTTGACATCACATGACTGAGTTTAGCCAATCAATGACTCGTATATTTCACTAAGCCAGATAACACATTTTATGTATTAAAGGCTGCATTTGAAAAATAGGCCTATTCACAAATTGGTACTGGAATATGAATACCAGATGTAATATCAAAATAATGCTGTCGTGTTTTTTGTTTGCGCCTCGCAGTTACTGGGAAAAGCAACTAGATAAACGCACCAGCAACCAGCGACCTAGTCTGACGTCAGCAGTGACGTCAGCGTACGGCGTAGTTCTTGCTCTGTATGGCATCGGTTTCTTGGTCGAGGTGAGTGCGGTGTCGCTTTCCGCTCCGCAAAAGAAACATTATTGGTACAGATTGCGGTGCTTTAATTAAATGAAAGTGGTTTTTATAATGTTCTGTTCATTTTGAAAATATGTTTTGCTATTTTAATTAGACTCGATTTAAATTGTGATAAAAATACTAACTATAGCCTACGGCACAGAGAAAATTTAACATCTTCACCCTGTCACCCTGATGACTCTCATCATAATTGCCTAGTAACAAACGTTCATCATATTTATTTTCTCACACTGCAGGAGTTCATCAGACTTCTGCAGCCGCTGCTGTTGAAATGGCTGACGGAGTATTTCTCGCCCGGTTCGACCGTCACCGAGTCGCAGGCGTACATCTACGCGGCTGCGCTCGGCGTCAGCAACATGGTCCTTGCGCTCATTCACGCGCCGAATTTCTTCGTGGTGATGCGACTGGGCATGCGCGTTCGAGTCGCCCTGTGCTCGCTCATCTACAATCACGTGAGCAGTCAATACCTCCATATCTTACCAAGATCGTAGTAATTTTTAGCCAATCAAAAATATTAAGAAGTTTTACAGAATGGTCTTTGTAGAATTGCGTTTCTTAATTGTCCAGCACACATATTGAGAACGATCTCTAAAATTGAATGAATATTGTTTGAATGAGGTACTATAAAGAAGGGGAAATGTATGATAAAAAGCTCGAAATTATAGCACTATTATAGTTCAGATACTTAATAGTTTGTCGGATGTGGTGTGCGGAGGGCTACACTTCCCCGAATGGGCAATGAATCATGGCTATACCTTTTTTTTGGGGGGGGGGGGGGGCAACAGATTCAGATAGAGGACCACTAAATTGTGAGAAAATTAGCAATGATGAAAACAAATTTCATGAAAAAAAAAAACCTTTTATTCAATAATGATATGCATATAATTATATATATTATAACACTTGCAGACTCTGAAGCTGAGCCACACATCCCTTGCGAAGACCACCGCCGGACAGGTCAACAACCTCATGACCAATGACGTCAACAGATTCGACCAGGTACGGGCGAATGTCACATACTTTGTCTAACTCTACGAAAATTACTTTGAGCTTTCACATTTCTCTTCTACCGTGTTATAGGGTTAAATATGGTTAGATTTGTTCAAATGTCCCTTTAGTATAAAGATATATCATTGAGAATAATTCAGCACAAGACCCTCTACAGACGGTCATAAAGGTCACGTTCAAATCTACGGCAAAGAACTCAGAATTAGTTTTAAAATCTGACGCAGTGTAAGTCTTTTTCAATGAAACTTTCATACATAATTCAGACATATCTTACAATGATTCTGGTATAGGATTTAAGTCTCAAATGTCATTTTTGGTAATATCTAACAAAGTACATGGATCACTTTAATTAAAGAGGACCAAACCCTCTAAAATAATGTTCCACCTGTCACAGGCTATAATGGCAAGCGCGATGTGTAAAGTACGTTTAATGTTATACCCCCATATACCCATGCAGGGTAGCCACTTCAGTGAAGAGCACCGGTCTCCCTGTGGGCCTTGTATACCATTTAATACCCTACTCCGTATGTTCTATATATACCGAGTGCCTGGCTAGTTGGCTATGGGTGCCATTGCTATAATCATAATGGTCTTAATTATTCGGTACTTTGATATCAACCGGTATAAAATGAGCAGTGTTCGAATCCATGACATTCCGTACGAGATGGATAATGATAACAACTTTTTACCAAGTAGTTAAAGGGGTAGTACAGTTTTGGTAAGGCTGAACTTTAGTAACCAAACCTGGACAGTAACATTATAAATTAATAGTTATTACTCCACCATGCTCGAAAGGTATGCAAAATTACAAACGACTAAGTAAAAAGCCTGTTATCATTAAAAAAGAGCCATTAAAACACAAGAGGGCGCTTTCTAAAAAGGCATTGGTTTAAACCATTTTTCATACAAAATAATGCATGTGATGTTCTATTGAAATAATGATTAAGTAGATAGATCATCAACAACTATTTTAAAAACGCTTAAAAAAAAAAAAAAAAAAGTGTAAGCATTTTTTTAATTTTTTGAAAAAATCATCTAATTTTGGGCCCCAAATAATTATAAGATCAAATATATTTATTGATATTTCAGCCGTTTCTAGACCGATTTTGACAAAATAAAGTTTATTCTGCCATTAAAATTGCATGTTCTCTCAAATTCGACACTCAGTTTTTCATTATCTCACACAAAAATTGTGATGTGCAGCGCCCTCTCTACCTAAACTAAACTACCCCTTTAAACAAAAACAAGACTTGGTGTATAGCAAAAATGCAGCAATACAGCCGAAAATATTGAAAAGTTCAAAACTCTCGATTATTGTCTCCAAGAGTTTCTAAAAAAAGAAGATTTGTATAGTCTATACATTGTTAGTAAATCATTATGATACAAATCTCGTTTCAAAATAGTTTCCAAGAGAGACTAATCGTATAACACGCATGCAATTATGCATACAACCAAAATGTTGAACATTTTGATGAAAATAAATGTTGTATATATGCTATTTTACTTGTCTTCCCAGTTATTCCAGCTCATCCATTACCTATGGCTCGGGCCTCTGCAGGCGGTGGTCATCCTCGTGTTGCTATGGCGAGAAATCGGATCCGCAAGTCTCCCGGGATACGCCGTCTTACTACTCCTACTGCCCTTCAATCTATGGCTAGCCAAGATATTCGCCGTTCTCAGGTACGAACACTCCAATTGTTCATATCGCCTATAACCGAAATATTCGTTGTTCTAGCATGTCTAAGACATAAGAGGCGAATATATGTGCCTTCGCAGTTTTCCATCGCACTGCATGATGGGACAGTACTACGGAAGTTCTCTATAATTATAGCATTATTTTGTCTCATTCGTCCTTCGCATTTTAACAGTGTCTATACGATTATGGCGTCATAAATTTAAACGATTCTGGTAGATTTGAACAAAGTTACTCGAGTATTCCTTCAAATGATACCTCCAATTATAAGTGATTATGATGAGTTGGACTGAATTTTTTAATTCAGTAAAAATAGAATTAGAATTAATATAGATGTATTTGGCAGAATTAATTAGTTGATAAATGTCGTGAACAGTAACATAGTAAAATAATATTGATAAATTTTCCTTCAGAATGAAAACGGCGAGGTTCACAGACAAGCGTGTATCGATCATGACGGAAGTGATCACAGCCATGCGGGTCATCAAGATGTACACCTGGGAATCGCCGTTTGGCAGGCTCGTCGCACAAGTCAGGAGGTCGGTGAGAGGGTTTTTTTGGGGGTAGATAGAAGCGGAGGAGGAGAAGGATAAGGAGAAGAAGGGGAAATACAGAAATACAGTAAAAGGAATGGTTTGGGTTAACAGTAATGTTGAGGAAGGCGTGGTTGGATTGATTACATGGGTGGAAGCACACCTTAATATGTATTTCTTCATTTTTCAAAATACAGATTCCCCCTTATGATTGTTATTGTTTTTATTTTTGTTGGTAAATTATAGGGGGAGTGCCCCCCCCCCCCCTTAACTACGCCTGGGGGGGGGGGGGGGGGGTAAACGCGGTTAGATGAGTGTTTGTCTTATCAGGTTAAGATGTAAGAATATCAATGCCTTTCCACATAATTATGTTTTGTTCTCTCTCTGATCACTCTTTCTGAAGTTCGGAGATCGCGAAAATAATCACGGCCTCGTACTCATTGTCGATCAACATCACCTTGGCGCTGTTCGGCAACCGCCTCCTCGACGTCGGAATGATAATCATGTACGCACTCACCGCGCCCTCGATCGAGACGGCCAAGATTTTCACGGTGGTCAGTTTCTGCAACACGCTACGCAAGTCCTTTATGCGGTTGTTCCCGCGTGCCATACAACTGCTGTCGGAGTGCCGGGTAGCCGTGCGTCGAATTGAGGTTTGAACTGATTTGAATTATATTGGTTCGAATTATGTGAATTAGACAATTTAAACATTGACACGGCCAAGACATTTACGGCGGTCAGTCGGAATGATGTACGCACTCACCGCGCAAGTCTCTTGTTGACTTCTACACATTTAACTACTAGTATTTTTCTTACATAATGTAGCACTTTAAACGAAAGCTTGCACCCTCAGTAGTTTGAAAGTGCACTTAGAAATTATTATGGTATGTAAATATGTTAAAAATATATCATTCAGTGTGCCCATAGAAGGCCATATGAATTTCATCATAAGCCACTGCTTTCGTCATGTTTATAATTATATATGCTATCAATATTCTTTTTTTTCCCGCTAAGAATTACCTTCTGATGGAAGAAAGACAGTCGTCCACGAAACCGACAATGAAACCGACAACGGGTGACGATGGCATAGCCGTCAGCAATCTCTCGTGTTCGTGGGATGGGGTAAGCAATGGCGTAGCCCTTTGGGGGCACCAGGGGCGCTTGCATTTTCGTGAGGGGTCATATAGGGAGCTATTACATTTTCAGTCGTCCGAATATTATCCATCATCTCGTTCAAATTGCCCCGCCGCCCCTCCCCGTAGCTATACACAGTAAAACAAATTAAACAACTTTTTAAACAACCAAAAACGCTGTTTAAGCCGGTCCCTCTAAAAACGTTGTTTAAAATTTTGAACAACCAAGATGTTGGTTGTTCAAAATTCTAAACAATGTTGTTAGAGGGACCGGCTTAAACAGCATTTTTGGCTTTTTAAGCCGGTCCCTCTAACAACATTGTTTAAAATTTTGAACAACCAGATCTTGGTTGTTAAAAATTTTTTAAACAACGTTGTTAGAGGGACCGGCTTAAACAGCGTTTTTGGTTGTTTAAAAAATTGTTTAATTTTTGTTTACTATGTATAGCGCCTCCGTGAACGATTTTAGGGCCTGTTACGTGTGATGTCTTGTTCCGATTTTGTTTTAATCATACGTGAATATCAAAAGTAAAGTTAATGATTGTAATTGACAAGAATAATTAATAATGATAATGAGATTTCTAGGTACAAAATGATACGATAAATTATACGTCAGGGAATGTAATTTATAATGTATGCATGGATTGTTTTGAATGGGCAATAATAACTCAAGTTATAGTAGGGTTTACTTCATGGTGGTCCTTATTGTTTAAAAAGTGACATCGAAATTATTGAGGGAACATACTTTTTATGAAAGAATTATACAAATCGACCCTTCTCGGCCAGCAAAGTCTAAAGCAAATGCAAAGATTATTCTACCATACTTATCATATCATTATGCTATAATGCATAACTTTTTAACAGCAATTCATTATTGGCATGTTTCTAAAACCCCCTTTATCAGGAAGTGGCTGACAACAATAATTCTGACGACAAGGAAATCAATCTTCACCTGAGAGACGTCTCTTTCACGGTGAAGAAGGGACAACTTATGGCTGTTGTCGGGCCGGTCGGAGCAGGAAAGGTAGTGTAACCAGTTATGGAAAATGGTAGCTTCAAGTAAGTTTATATCAGTTGATACATCTGGATAAAACCGCGGGGAGCAAACCGTAATAAGTGAAGGGCAATGTCAAGATAAACAACCCAGAAACTTTTGCAGCAACATCAGCAAGTATATCAACATCACCACCACCATCACAACCACTACCACCACCACCTCCAACAACAATAACAAACTGCAACAACAACCAAAGTTTAAATTAAAGTTTATTGAAACTAATACCAGTTTCGTAAAATATGATATGTGTTTAATAATAATCGCTGTTGTTTGGTAATTGGTAACACAAATGTTTATTACTAAAAACAATAAATTAAAAACAAACAATTAAATTAAAAAATAATGTCCCCTTTTCGTTCGTCATAGTCTTCGCTGCTGATGGCGCTCCTCGGCGAGCTGCCGTCCCTACAGGGCGAGGTCGGGCTGAGTGGCAGGGTGGCCTTCGCCTCCCAGCAGCCCTGGGTCTTCGGGGCGACGGTCCGAGATAACATCACGTTTGGCAGACCCTTCGTGGAGAAGAAATATCAGATCATCGTCAGGGTCTGCTCTCTTGTTCAAGTAAGTGCTATTTCTCTGATTTCGTTTAATCGAGTTAATTTCCATCGTTTTATATCTGTCAACAAAATCATTAGTCGCGTTATTACCGAGATGAATTATAGTTAGTGTGCTTCGCTTTGTCCACTGTTCGATTTTAACACTGCATGTCATGACTTATTCCCTTACCAACCAGTTGCCTTACGAAGATGCGATGGTGATCAATGATCGGGGCTTAATGATAAGCGGATATCAGATATCACGGATATCCCGATTATATCCCAACACGCGACCCATTCTCTTTTAACTCAGGGTATCGACCAGTGACCGTGGAGCGTGGCGGAACGCTAAATGGAGGTCAGCCTAGCGAGGGCGATATAATTTAACTGAAACAGAATCGACAAGACCGATGTGAAACAAACGGACTACCGAATATCACCATACCTTTATAACTTGTTTTCCAACTCGCGAACCTTTCTCTTTAATTCAGGATATCAATCAGTTGCCGGACGGGGATCAGACGGTGATCGGGGAGCGGGGCGTAACGCTAAGCGGTGGTCAGAAGGCTCGAATCAACCTTGCGAGGGCCCTATACGATGACGCCGACGTCTACCTCCTCGATGACCCGCTCAGCGCCGTCGACTCCGAAGTCAGTAGACAGATCTATCAGAAGTAAGAGTGTTATCAAACAAAAAATCCCAATAAATGATCAAATGTATTACTAATATCAATAACATATAGGAACAATTCTATACAAATGTAAATTAATTCATCTTTAGTTAGTATTTAGCCAAAATGTCTTTCAAGAGAAGAAAACCCAAGAAAAAACAACAACAAATAAACAATCTAACAAACAAACATAAAATAAAGAACAGTAAAGAAACGAACATCAGATAGAACATGTAATAAACAAACAAATTAGTTTCATTATTTCGTTATTAACATAATTCACTCCATTACTTGGAGTGATCGTCGAACCATCGATAATTTACCCCAGTCCTTTGGTTGTACAGGTGCATCAAGGAATATCTTGCTGACAAGCCGAGGATACTGGTCACACATCAACTGCAGTTCCTGCACGATGCCGACCAGATCCTGGTTCTCAAAGAGGTGAGATCTTTTAAGGAGGGGTAGCCACAATTTGCTCTGAAACAGACTAGATTTTACGAAGTCTTTACTTAAGCGAAATATTTAGTCCGAATGTCACAGTTCTTCTTTCCAACCTGATACTGACGGCAACTTCGTCAAATTCAAAAAGTTCCCCGAATAAATGATTTTTGCTCCGAAGCTTATACATATTTTACCCCAATATAAAATTATAATATGAAATTATATAATTAAGAGATGATTAATTCATCGATTCGGAGATAAGAAAATTCCCCCAAATATTAGCGCTGGGGGTTAGGTGGGGGTAACTTACAAATCCGCCTCGTACGGGTATCATTTTCATGAATGTTACGATATCACCTACGAGGGGGTACAAATACTGCCAAGTTAACTGCGTGAAATACACCTATAAGACATGCAAAGTGGCTTTATTATTTCTCGATGTATGTATTGTAATGACTAATGATTCAAGCTAATCTTGATTGAAGGGTCATATGGAGGGTCTTGGGACCCTCGATGAGCTGCAAGCCAGGGGAATCGAGTTCTCATCCCTCATGCATCGCGACGAGAGCGACGACGAAGATGAAGATGGGATCGATGACGACGACGATGATGATGGCGACAAAAACGAAACACTATTGCGGTTAGCTTCGGGTTCACCCCGGAAGAGGTCTACCTCCTCGATCAAAATGTTGCAAAGACGAGAGAAGGTGAGTAGAAATAATTGGTATAACTTTTTAAATCTTTTTATCTTGATCAAATATTGAAATGAAGAATCCATCACTAACTAGTTTATTACTAAATTGATTGATTGATAGACTACCCCCCCCCCATCCAAAAAGTGGGGGGGGGGGGGGGCAAAACGCGTTTTTGCCCCCCCCCCCCTCCAAAAAAAAAAAAAAAGTAAAAGAAAAAGAAGAAAAGTGGGGGGAAATAAAATGTGTAAGCTAACAAGACTTGTTAATTCTAACGTTCAAAAACTAATTTATACATCCATTTTAAGTTTTCGCTGCGCGCTTCGCGCGCGAACAGATTATCTCAGTTTGTTGTATATAAACTTGCGTATGGTCTGGGGTGAGTTCCCGTGTGACGTGCACCAAATTGCACCATTTCAAGTATATAAATGCAACATTTTCTCCGTGGAAGGGGAATACCTCCTCACAAACCCTCCCCCCTCTGGCTCTGCCCCAGCCCTCGGTCGCTTCGCTCCCTCGGGACTCATTCTTGGCTGAAGGCTATGTTGTTCGATCATACATAATGACTTGTGGCATATGGTTTATGAACTGTGTATGACACCTAAATGCACAGCAGGCGGGGGACGGGGGGACATGTCCCCCCCCCCCCCCCCCCCACACTTTTTGCATAAGTGTATACATAATGATGTTTGATTATTTTACCCTGACATACATGTATTATGTGATATATCTGTCTCAGATTCAAGCCCAAAAGTGCAAAAACACCCTCCCCCGCTCGGTCGCTTCGCTCCCTCGCCAATGTCCCCCCCCCCCCCACTTTTGAGAAGCGGTTGACGCCCTTGCAAATGCAATATTTGTGTGACTGTTTAACATTTCTGGTCGATCAAATCATAACACGCTTTCCCAGATACAGTTAATCTTAAGCACGAATTTCCTATCTAGGTATGCACCAGTAGTCCAGATTGCACAATTAGTAAAGTAGGTCATTAATGTGTAGTGCAACAAAATACCATAACAAATCAACCATGTCGAATTTGTTTACGCTCCTATTATGAATATTTTTATATTCTTATATACTTAGAGGGGGCTGCCATCTCAATCCGTACTTTAATTTCTTGTAATGGTTTACTGCACATCCCATCAAAATGAGAGACCGTTATTACATAATGATGGGGCCCTAGTATGCATGGGACAAAGCCAAATCAAAGTGTATACGAATTAACAGGATTGTGACTTTTTATACCGACCCTTCTTTATATTTTTCTAGTTCTTAGCTGGGCTGCTACATTATTATTGAACAGTTTTTTGCGCCAGACGCACAAAAGCTCACTGCGTGTGCATGTGTGTGTGTTTGTGAAGGCTCAGACATTACACGGTTGACCGCATCTCGCCACACCCATGCCAACGGGTGCATGGTTAAAACACGTGGGCTATAACGTAGACAACGGACTGCCTACGTCACAACCAGTGGCGTAGATCTGATTTGAGAAGTCGGGGATGATGCGAGAGAGCGGTGCGACCAAGGATACGCCCATGGGTGGGAGGGGGGTATCCCCCCTTTTGCAATTTTACACTCGAAATAATGCAATCTGGTGCATACCTTGGAAGAAAATTGTAAATGATATAATTTAAGAAAGCATGACTTAAATCATCTACCTCATGATTATACCGATATACAAACACAAACGAACATACACACACACACACACACACATACTTGTAGGAGTCTTCAAACGGGGATAAAATTTATAACACCTTCAAACGGGGATATCCCCGCTTTTTTCGGCTTTTTTGGCTTATCCCCGGTTTGCCGGTGTGTAAACATGGACATATGCCCAATGGGCATACACACACACACATTCACACACACTCACATACACAAACAGTCCATTCATACACACCATCGGTTACATAGATGTAAAATGGGCAATTAAGGGATATCCTTCAAAAATCATAATAACATACAGTACAGCCCTTAAGACGATCCCTAAATCACTATAGAGGCTGTTCGGAAAACGGGGATATCCCCGGTTTCCGACATATCCCCGTTTGCCTGTGTGTAAACCCGTGTGTATCCCCGTTTGCCGGTCCTTACAAGTGCACACACACACACACACACACACACACACACACACACACACACACACACACACACACACAAACACACACACACACACACACACACACACACACATACGCACACATTTGAAATTGGTGTTTAAAATATCACTTAACCCTATTAAGGCCGGGCTATTTGAGGTCTTCAGCAGGCCGGGGGGGGGGCCATTATGGCCCCCCCCCCTAAGATCTCGGCCGCGGAGCGGCCGATCGCCGTAAAAATTTGCACGCGTGATAAGTGAAGTGTATAGAATACAATGGTAATTTTTAAAAATTTTGAAAAATTCATTAATTTGCATATTTATGGTAATTTATGCAAATAAGTCATGAAATTCATATTTTTACCCATAAATCATATATTCTTCATAATTAAACTCTGGTTTTCACTACATATATTCTTTAGAGCATTTGGAATGATACTACAACAAAAAAAATTGGAAGAGCCCGGTTCTTCCTTTTGTTTTCTATTGTTTTATTAATTTCTTATGTATTTCTTTGTTTTTTTAACTTATGTATTTTATTGTTTTTGTTGTTTATTTTATTTCTAACTATAATTTAACTGTTTTGAACCCCAAAACCAATATATAAAATGTAAACAACACCAAATATCTAATAATACACCTCATTTTATGAAAATTGATATTTCCATATGTTTTGTACACAAATCACGAAATTTAGCGATTTTCGGGCTGACATGCATAGACAAAAGGTCACGTGACTTTGTAACGGAGGGTCCGATTTTCGAAATTTTTGTTTTAAAACGTGCGCAAGACCCGAAAGAAAAAAGTCACCAAGCAGCGGCGCGTCATCTTGCAGCGTTTTGGAGCAATACAAAAAATTCCGGAGGGGGGGGGGGCCATTATGGCCCCCCCCCGGCCTTATTAGGGTTAAAGTGAGGCCTGTAAAGTTTCAGATATTGCCCAAAATGATATTTAAGACTTCAATCCTGTACCAAAATCATTGTAAGATATGTCCGAATGATGTGTGAAAGTTTCATTGAAAAAGAACGCTGCTTTCCTGGTTCGAAAATATGCGTCAGCTTTTACAACGGACGTGTATGACCGTTTGCTAAACGCTTTCGAGCTGAATCTTAATATATAAAGTTCAGAACCGTTTTGGAGTACGGTTGCGGAGGGGCGGTTAGCAGTCATTCCCCATGCCATTGTTCGTCATTCGCTGCTTTTTCGTGCGCTAGAAATTTCACGTCAAAAATAAAAAATAGTTTTCCGCCAGAAAAATGAATTGCTTAGAAACTAAATACAAATGCGTAGTTGAGATTTCAATTAATGTTTTTTAAATCGTAAACAACGTGGGTAAATTTCCCCACTGCTCGCTGACATGTTTTTTTGGCATTGCCGTTCATCACCGCGAGGAATTCGTTTGCCGTTCGGTGTAATTTCTCGCTGTAATAGTTGTGTGGGAAAAAAACAAATAATATTTATGTACTAGGCAAGTTATTAGTCTTGAAAGCGGAAACAAATTTGTAGCGTAAATGTAGATAAATGTTTTTTTAAAATCGTAAACAATGTGGGTAAATGTCTGTGGATTTGACATCGGGCCGAGATACACATTGCTATACTATCAGTAAAACAAAAACAAAAACATAATTACAGAATGTGTATCTCGGCCCGGTGTACAATTCGGGTCGAGTCGGATCGTGCAGTTGTGTTCAGAAATCTTCGAGCTCCACGTACAAATATCATTATTACCCACGCCGATGAAATCGGCAGGGGGTTATGTAAAGGGTTCCGTATGTATGTTTGTTTGTTTGTCTGTTTGTTTTTTTTTTTTTTTGTTTTTTTTTTTGTTTGTTTGTGTACAAGATAACTAGAGAACGGGTGAACGGATTTGCACCAAATTTTCAGGGAATGTTTGGATAGTGACATGGAAGAATCGATTAGATTTTGGTGATGATTGGTTGACCCCTGCAAATTCTGTGGAACCTTGAAGTTTGAGTATGTATTTATTGGTACGGAAATTGACAACAATTACGGGAGTACGGAATGGCGCTGAAATGTTACGGAGTTTGGGAAATCCGATAATGCACTACCGTCTATGCATTTCTATTTGTGCTCCGTGCGATCGCGATGGCACACACGCACTAATGTACTTATCACACACACACAGTCTCTCTTCTCCTCTCCCTTCTCACACTAGTCTCTCCTCGTCTCTCCCGTCTCAAATCATTTCAAGAAAACAACGTGGCGCACACGCCATGCCAATAGATGTACTTACACATAGTACACACCCGCATGTAATGTGTTGTGCATATTGCAATGCATAAATATTAGGCATATCTATACTACACAGGCAGCTAGTAAAAACACGTGCGAATCGGCAGATAGCTGTCATGAAAAGATCTAAAATCATATTTATGCAAGAGAAATGGACATAAAAGTTTGCAGAATCAGGAAGATAAGGTATCTGTTATTGTTTGTAATAGTTTATTTTGTTTGAATTCATGATTTATGTTACATTTATCGCCAATAAATTGGACAGATGTCGGCATTTTCAAGCCCTCCCTGCAGGCATACCCAGTCAGCATAGTTTACTATGCCTGGAGTTGTGGGGGATTCTGTTCAACGGTTGATCACTATGTTTTTAGGATGCATCGGTAAGCAAAACAGGGTTGAGGCCGACGAAGGGGTAGAACAGGGCTAATGGGAGGCGTGGGTATGCTGACTTTGTCGGCCTTCTAGTTTGGTGATATACTGGTGAAATATGATAAGAGACGGCCATTCCAGAAGTGACGGTGGTGATTGCATTTTACAATAATCATGGGTAAGTGATTTATACGATTTTTGTGTGTATGCTGTAGTTTATTTTGCGTGCTTACCCCCGTAGGCTACTCATTCGGTGTGTGATCGGCGGCGATTTCTTCCCCGAGGGTTCTGGCATATGAGCCGTGGTAGTTTTCGTAGTTTGTCGAGTAGTTGATATAGATAGATTTGTTAGTGTGCGTGGCTGCACTCGAGTATAGTATACCGAGTTATTGTATACGGGTTGCACTGTGGGGGATAAAGTGCTGGGATTCTTGTAGAAGCATTTTGTTTTTGCAGTGTGAGTGCGAGACACCGAGAGAAATAGGGTCAATTTTAAAATAATATGATGAATTTCAGGAAAGGTGCGATACGCCATTTATTGTCCATTTCAGAAGTGCAATACGCCATTAGGGTTCATTTAAAAAAATGGTACGCCATGGCATCAGGGTCCATACAGAAATAGTGCGATACGCCATTTAGGCCTTTTAGGGTCTATTCAGAAACAGTGCGATGTCAGTTAACGTCACATTTTTCTCGCTGTTATTCTGTAGTAATACCTTACGAGGCTTACCTGTATCATTCAAATACTCAAATTATAACCGGCAGGTAGTGCTGTAACTGACCTGTAATACCTTACCTGTATCATTCAAATACTCAAATTATAACCGGCAGCCGGCAGGTACATGTATCTTTATTTACTTAACTACAATATAAAGTACAATGTCAATGAAAACAAATTTGTACATATCCTACTGTCCTACATTGAATTTGTATTGTAACGTCAGTTACCGTGGAATTGCCCAAGTGTGTTTTATGCAATAGAAATTTATGCTGCGCTCTAACTGCATGAATGTTGCAGTAAGGTCCTCGCCTATATACTGTTCGTGCATATCATATCTACGTACAGAATCGCATGCGCAAGTGCATATTTTTTTCGCTTGGTGTGGCATGCAGTGTACAAGGGGTGTTTGTGCATTCACTTTGACGGGGTTATTAATGGTTACGACCGACGCTACCGATATTAAATAGAACAATAGTACCATGTAGTTTGTCATGTGTAACATGCAGAGTATTTTACACATGACAGAAGAACAGGTATGGCGCTATGTGATGGCGTAATCAATGTACACTGCATTAGTGTAGTAGCCGCGCCAAAAAAAGGCACTGACGCGATGCGATTCTGTACGTAGATATAATATGAACAAGTGCCCCCCCCCCCCAGGATATTGCCGCCTAATCTTTTAAATAGCCCCCAAAATTTAGTAGGTAGCCCCTAAAATTACCATGGTGTTATATTAAATATCTTGTGATAAGATATCAGATTGAAAAAGTAACCCCGTAAAAAAAAATAATAATAATTCCTGCATTGGACCCCACCTCAACCTCTTTTCAAAATTGATTGGTTTGTATGGCCAAGGTTGAGGTTTGTCATCCTCAATAAACGTCTTTCCATGGTAATCTATTGTACTATCTTATAATTTGTAATCCAATAGAGCTCAATCTGGACTGAAACAGAAATCTATTTATTTCTTTTTGCAGATATGCCCATCCCATCGTGTAACACAATAGTTGTACAGGCTAACACCGCTGGGCGCTGCAATTCCATACTCCTCCACAGGCTTGGTGGAATACAGAATCTGACACGACATTGCAGTCTGTTGATGACGGAACCAGCGAGCAACTTTACATTGCAACATTTCCTCAGATATGCAAATCTGTTTACACCAGTTGAGCAAAGAAAGGAATTTCCAGACAGGGCGTGAAGAAATTACAGTTACATGGGACATGTAACATGTTACATATTCATCCATACCTGCACGGAAGGTTCTTCAGCATAGTACTGGTCGAGAAGTGAAGCACATTATGTGAGTTCTTAATGAAAAGACCATTCAAATACATTTTGGAAGACAAAACCTCTGCTCTGCATCGTACTACACTACAGGCTATAACCTGGATGATCATCTTCAATTGTCCTCTTTGCACACGATTTCTACAGATGATCATGATTTCTGGGAGAACGTCGCAAATGCGAAAAGGACATTTAAAATTCCAGTATGCAATTCAATTTCTGAGTATGACGGCAAGAATACTACACCATTAGATCCGGTTCTTTGATCATTGCCAAGTGTGCAAAGAATTCTTCTCATTTCAAGATATTCAAAGGGATACATATTTTTAGCGATGATCCAGACATGATGATAAAAATAATAACCTTGAACCTTGTCAGAAAAATGCACCTCATTTGAATTATCTAATTTCACGACGTCATTCTCTGCACCCCCATACCAAGTTGGAACTTTAAGGTGTTCTTACTGTGTTGGAGCAAGCCGGCTAAAAACCAGTTGCACAATATACATGGGCCACTTGGTAGCACAGGTCGGTAATTTTTTACTTTGAACTTCTCATTTTGGGATCGATGATTCTCATTGAGCATTTATAATGCACTATTGTGGGACTATACACTTATATCCTAGATAGGACTTCCTCAAACTATGCTCTCCCACAATATATGAGAGACAGAGTAGTCAAACGTCAAAAAAAAAAAAAAAAGTCAAACTTTGCATTGATATAAACTCTTTAAAAGGAATTTGATCTTCATTTTGTCAGTTTCCTTGAAGTCAAAATTTTAAAAAAGAAGTTGTAGTTATTTCTTGAATTCCAGAAAAACAGGTGGAATAATTCCATATAGGTGTTTTCATTAAGATTAACTTTTAAAAATGCTAAATTATGGACTTAATTCTAAGAAGCCTAGAGGCCTTTGCCCATTATGCCCCCCCCCCCCCTCCCCCTGTGATTTTTCTGATTACTTCTAAATGCACCTTACTTGACATCTGTGCACATTTTCGCGGCGATGAGACAAAGATCTTAAGGGGGCATAATGACCATGCACCCCCCCCCCCCATACTGTAGAAAGACATCATAACCCGGCCCTTTTAGGGTTAAAGGTAAATAGGTAATAAATAATCAGGATGTTAAATAATAAGTACATATTAATTCATGAACGATAAACTTTTGAGAATTATAACAAATATTATAGTTGCATTACATTTTTAAAAATCTCATATGTAAGAAATATGCATAGCAAAGCAAATGGCAGTGATTTTATTTATGAATAGTGTCGCTCACAGAAAAATGCAAAGCGATATAAAAGTGCTTTTGATTTTTCTTTTGGTAATGCAAATTTTAAAAAGCAGGTCAGTTTGAAAACATGGTGTTTAGGAAAAATTAATATCAATTGTATTTATGAATTAGTTGTTTTGTATTAAAAGATGAAATGGCTGTAGATTCATCATTGATCATTTAATAAGCTACCAATACCATACATACTTGCCCGCTAACCACAGGCATCACTGCTTCACAGTTGTCTTTATTTCAAACCACAAAATGGAAACAGTACAGAAACCTCCTGCTAAAAATACTGCCTTTTCTGTCTACATAATTATTATGGTGGTCTTTATGTGCTGGTTTGGCTGCAGTCACTTTACTTTAATTAATCATATTCCACTCTGGTAAATCATTTGTACATGTACATGTAAATATATTAAATGTAATATATTATTAGTTGTATTATTATGTAGACATTCTGGTCTAGATTTTATACACAAAACAAGTGCATATTTATATTGCAAAACCAGATTTTCATGTAGCATTGAATTATAGTCTTCTTCCAAGTACATTATGTAAAATTCCATTCTTGCTAATAGATCAAAAGTGTGTTATTCAAAGCTCCACGCTAACTTGTTTCTCTTCTGGCCCGTTCGGGCAAGTGAAATCATGGATTTAAACATTGTTCTTGCCCAAAACAGAAAATTGACTTGCCCGCTTATTTCTAGATGAGATTTAGAGTGTTTTCTTATAGTCATAGTTCATCAATTATTTAGTTGCCCGATCAAGCAACCAAAGTAAACCATTTACCAAATTTGACTTGGCCGACATCAATTTTGACTTGCCCGGGCAACAAGGCAATTGCTAATGTCGAGCCCTGTACACACATTTGTTTTATGTGTGATATGTTGTTCTGTTGTCAATGATTTGTAGATTCAGTTGTAATTCAACACTGTGGATTCTTTGTGCATTATGCAGTACGTTGTAATTCTACATTTCTAATGATACAAATTAGTTTTGTTTATTTAAGGTAGTCCAACTCCCCTGAGATTTGAGATGGTGCGCAAGTAATTGTGCAGGTTTTAAGTTTAAACTGTACCTGATGACCTAAAGTAACCATGTGCCTATAAATAGAGCACCTAGATACAGTATATAGCGCTCTATAACTGGTATATATTATTATTATTATTATTATTATTACTATCTCATTAAGGACAAGAGCTATTTTAAGGCCAAATTTATCATTATTTTCCTCTACAAATTGGCAACTCCGTATATAAAAGTAAGTGGAAAATATTTAGTGATAACAATTTAAGACAAATATGAAATGACTTTGCTGCAAAGTTACCAATTTGATTGCCGAAATCTGTTTTTAAAATATCACAATGTGTTGCCAATTTAAGGATTTTCCTAAATTATAGCAATCTACGCAATAATACAAATCATTAACAAATTACTAAAGCAGATAGAGTAACAACATAGGTCTAAAAAAGTGCAATGTATGCTCTTTATCCTTGTATACTGATCTCTGTATCTTCTTACTGAAGTGTAGGTCTACCAACCCACAAATAATGTTTTCATCCATTATTACTTTGACAATGAATACAAATATGCTTTACCTACAGTCACACTTTCATTTTGATTGGGGAAGCTTTCCTTAGGTTTATATTAATTGATTTTTACTCACATTTTGTTTACCCCTTATAACCACGCCGGGGTATTTTGGCTATATAGCCAGGTGGGAGATCAGGAGGTGAGATCTCAGCCGCCGTTATATTTTTGTTATTTTTTGAAGAATCAATTTTTAATTGATTATGCAAATTTATGCAAAAATCCCCTTTTTGTCTTTAAATCACTAAATATTGCACAATATATACTAATTTTGTGCATGAATATTCTTTATGACTTAATTAAAAGGTTTTCAAAATTTAGAATTGTGACAGCAAAATTTTCCTAATGTATTTCCTCGTTTTTGAAATTTCTTTGTTTTTGAAATTTCTTATGTATTTTTTTGTTATTTTTTAAAACTCATGTTATCTAATTTTTTTTTCAATGGAATAAATTATGACCATTTTCCAACCATTTTTAGCCCAAAATTAAATTAATGCAGTGATTAGAATGAAAAATAATGAAGGTTTTGTGTATTTCAGCAAAAATTAATTCTATAGGATTTGTACACAAATCACGAAAATGAGCGATTTATGGGTCTAAATTCACCACAAAATTGTATGTGCCTTCGGAACAGTATACACAGATGTCGCAAATTTGGTCTCAAAAGTTGCGTAAGACTTCAATGAAAAAAATTATGCGGCAATACCTGCGCGCGTTGCGGAATTATCACGCTAAACGTCAGTCAAGGGAGGGGGGGGGGGGGGGGTGCATTCCACCCCCTGGCCTGGTTAGGGTTAAAGGGATCTAGTAACTTTGTTCATATTATGTAAAAATCTATCAAAGGGTTGATAAAATGTGAATTTCTAATAAGTCCACTGAATGATGTATGAAAATTGAATTCCATGGTAAATGAAAGTCATATGGCTGAAAAATGAGCATAAAATAAAATGATAAATCATTACATTACACTTGCTTTGTACATGTTTTCATAATGCGTTTATAGGTATGCGTAAGTGTTGTATGCGTGTATCGATCTGTATGCATATGTGGGTACATGTATGTGTGCGTTTATGTCATGTGTAATGTGTATGCGTATGTGCATTTAATTAAATGTGTGTACAATTATTATTATATATGTGTGTGCAAGTATGTATACATTTGCGCATGTTTGTATGTGATACTTAATGTATGAAAGTCTGCGTATGTGAAAGTATGTATTGATCAGTTTACGTTTGCATGTGTATGCATTTATACATTTGTGTATGTTTGTGTGTGCGTATTTGCGTATTTGTATATATGCATTTAAGCATGTCTGTGTATGTTGTGGCTGTGTGAGTGTTTTGCATATAAATACAGTGGAACCTCATTATCACAAAATCTGTTGTAACATAGCAAGGATATTATACATGTCCATCTCCTATGTATTTTATTTTGTTAAGGCCCTGATACAGCAATATATCTGATTTAACAAGGTAAAATCATTGGACACGAGGTGTCCATTATAATGAAGTTTCACTGTAATAATATCTGTAATATTATCCTTTCTCAAAACGAATAATAGGCGCATAACGTGTGATTCATGTATGAATACATGTCTATGCGTATGTGTTTGTGTGTAGGCCTACATGTATGATGTATGCATATGTGCAGGTATGTAGGCCTACTGTATGTGTGTCCATGCATATGTGTGTGTAATGTGTATGGAAATGTATATTTATGTAGGTGTGCATTTGTGTCGCTTTTGTATGGGTATGTGCATGCATATGTATGTGTGTGAGTGCATGCATCTGTGTATGTATGCGTATGTTTGCATGTGTATTTATGTATGGGCATGTGCATATATGTATACGCTAAAAATCTGCACGTTAAAGGGGTAGTTTAGTTTTGGTATGGCTAAACTTAGTAACCAAACCTGGACAGTAACCTTATAGCCTAAACTAATAGTAAACTCCACCATGCTAAAAAAATATACAAAATTGCAAAATGACTAAGTAAAAAGCATGTTATCATTCAAAAAGCGCCATTTTGAACACAAGAGGGCACTTCTGAAATGTCATCAGTTTTAACCATTTCAATTCAAAATTATGCATGACATGTTTGATTGAAATAATATTTAATTGGAAAAATCATCAACAAATAATTAAAAAACGATTTCGAAGATTTTTGAAAAAGTGCAAGCATTATGTTTTAATTTTTTTTTAAATATCTAATTATTTGGGCCCCAAATAATTATAAGATCAAATGCATTTGTTGATATTTCAGCCATATTGATGATAATGATAATGATACAGGTGGTAGTGGTGATAATGATGATGTTGAAGGTATAGTGATAAAAATACCAATAAATAAGATGGTGCTAAAAATGATGGTTGTAATAATGATGGTGTGTTGATAATAGTGGTAAGAATGATGTGGTGGTGGTGGCAATGATGATACAATATTTAATGATGACGAAAATGATGATGCAGACATAGTGTTGGTAGTGATGATCATAATGATGATAATGTTAATGGTGGGATAATAGCAATTATCAATAATGATGAAGATGAAAATTGATGCAACAACAATAATGATGATGGTGGTGTTAAGAGTAAACATGATGAATGATAAATACATTATTGATATGAATAACATGAAAATAAAAACAACGATGTGATTGTGCTGGTGATGAGATAATAGTTATTATGTTAATAATGGTAAAAATGATGGTGTAGTGTTAATGATGGTGGTAACAATGATGTTGGTAGTAGTAGTGATGAATGCAATGACCGATCAGAATGAACTGAATTTGAACAAAAAGCTGATGATGGCGATAGTGGTAATGATCTATAAAAAAGAAGGTGATGATGGCAATGATCAATGATAATGAACATTATGGTTTTGACGACACAGTAAAATGGTGGTTGTGGTGAAGGTGTACATGATAATATGATTATGGTGATCAAAATACATTAATGGTGATACGAAAAAGTTATATCAACGAAAAAGCAGGTGCTAATTCAGAAGAAAATAAAGTAATAGTAATAAATATGGTAAAATGATAACACGATAGTGGTGTAGTAATGATGGGATGATGGATATAATGAATTAATAGTGGTGGTGGTATTGAAGAAGCCAATAATCAATACTGCTGAGGATAAAGGTGATGATAACAATGATGATGATGATGAAGATGGTAGTAATGGTAGTGGTGGAATTGGTGATGATGATGGCAACCATTACTATCATTTTATAAATAATTGTTTTTAAATTATTATTTTTTTTTATTTAAATTTTTTTTTTTTACATTTATTATTATTATTTATTATTATTTTTTTTTAATTTCATTTTTCAATAATGAGGCGCGGAGCGCCGATTCTAGCTGCCGAGGCGCGAAGCGCCGAGGCAGCTAGTGATAGATATAGTCATACTAAAGGGGCATTTGAAAAAATCTTACCCTATTTCACATGCGCCGGAAGTGGGGGGGGGGGGGGGGGGGGGCAGGGCCCCCCCTCCCAATCCAAAAAGTGGAGGGGGGGGGGCAAAATGCGTTTTTGCCCCCCCAAAAAAGCCTCCCCCCCAGAAAAAAATTAAAAAAAGACTTGTTAATTCTAACGTTCAAAAACTAATTTATACATCCATTTTAAGTTTTCGCTGCGCGCTTCGCGCGCGAACAGATAATTATCTCAGTTTGTTGTGTAACTTGCGTATGGTCTGGGGTGAGTACTTTGTCTGTATTGGGCCACGTGTAGGCTGGCATTTCTCTGGCTGCTTGTGTGACGTGCACCAAATTGCACCATTTCAAGTATATAAATGCAAAATCTTCCCCCTCCCAAACCCTTCCCCTCTGGCTCTGCCCCAGCCCTCGGTCGCTTCGCTCCCTCGGGACTCATTCTTGGCTGTAGGCTATGTTATTGGATCTTACATAATGTGGCACATGGTTTATGTTGGAACTGTGTATGACACTAAATACAATATCTGTGTGTGTTGGGGTGCATATTTATTAGTGTGTCAATTATTTGTTTTCTTTGGGAAAATGTATTTTAAATTTCTGGTCGATCAAATCATAACACGATTTTCTAGATACAGTTAATCTTAAGCCCGAATTTCCTATCTAGGTATGCACCAGATTGCACAATTTCAAGCCCCAAAATGCAAGAGCTCCCTACCGTGGGAGGGGGGACACCCCCTCCCCCTGTGCAGTCACTTCGCTCCCTTTTCAATGTCTCACTCTCACCTCTGGCTCAAAGTTGGCAACCCTGTGAGTGTGGTTGGGCATGAGCCCCTACAAACAAAATCGTGAGCCGCCTTAGGTCTTTGCCCCCCCCCCCCCCCAATCCAAAACTGCTTCCGGTGCGCCTGCCTCGCGACACACATTTTGCCAGTCGAGAGACAGTCGGATGCCAGTTGGGGCCTATTCAACACGATGAATCGGATCCGACCTACCGGGCCCAACTCTAGCCTGATTGAAACCAGTCGGATCGGGTCGAGTCGGCCCTGTCTGCAGAGGGCTTAAGTGTGAACATGTTTTCTTAATTCTTCGGTAATAAGGAGGTGCTCGATAAGATTAATGATTATTTGATTGTACATGATAGACAACAAGGACATTAAACGGTAAATTCATATTTAAATAGATTGATCATTGAATTGTCATTTTCACAACTAATTTACTACGTTTTTTATAATGCTCAATTTGAAGAAGAAAAAAAATCAAATTCTTTTACTCATTATTTTAAGGACATTTTCTTTTGTTAACTATGTAGGGGGAAGCGAGTTCTAGAAAGTCGGTGTTCGAGAAAGAAGGGATGAACCAGGGGAACGTACACGCGTCGACCTACATCCAGTACTTCAGGGCCGGAGGAGGCGCTCTGACATTATTCTCTATGGTTCTTTTTCTTTTCGGAGCGCAGGTGAGAAAAAACGGGATAAAAACACAAACCATAGTATGTTCATTATGATATTTTCAGACACGCGCACACATATTCACGTGCACAAACAGTGAACCAATATTAACACATTAACTGTTATAGGGTCACACAAACATGCATGTTTCACGAATGTGTAGGTTGTATTTAAAAAATCTTCTAACTTAATGTATATCATGCATAATATGTCGACGGCTACAACGTTTATTCAAATGATTTAATGTATAGATAATTTTGATGGATGTTGATAAAATATGCTAAAGTTTATTTTGTATTTTTATATTTCTCCCTGAATTGTTACACATCTTTTCACATTAGGTGTACTATATATCAGTTAATATTATTATGTCGAGTATTGACATTTTCAAACGATGTTTGGCACAATCAGGAAGAGAAGATTAACATCTTTGTTGTTGAATTATAATATTTGTTTCGTATCTGAAATGTTCAGGTTCTGTTCTTAATGTCTGACTGGTGGCTGGCCTACTGGGCTGATACGGAGGAAGCTAATGCCCGGAACACTACGGTAATAATTGAGTTCATATTATCTCATAAATAATGACTGAATATAAAAGAAATTCTTTTACATATGTTGGAGCTTGCCTGTACAATACACTCCCTATACAGGATGGCCCCCAAAAAAACGGAACGGGACCATGACAGGTTCCCATTTTTGTCATTTTTTACCCAGTCACTGCCTGATAAATCGCACTTCCTGCCCGTAATAGCATTGAACAAGTATGCCCATTCTCTCGGCACACAGCTGAATGCACACTAACAATGGCGCGCGTATTGCTCGTTGTTCGAAGATTATGACGGGCAGTAAGTGCGATTTATCAAGCACTGCCTTGGCAAAAATTGACAAAAAAGGGAACCTGACATGGTGTCACTCACAGCGCCCTAATACAAAAACTACACGGCTAAATTGACTTTTCTTGGTATCGTTTTTCATTTGAAAAGACACCCTATCCGATGGACATAATCATTTTGTTACTATAATTTGGGAAGTGCCCCGTTCCGTTTTTGGGGGGGCACCCTGTATAACAGTGCAGTCGTGTACATCCCTATACACGTTTAAAAAACAATATAAAGCTTTATATCGATTTGAATTTTATTTCATAACAGATGATACTTAACATGCTATAGTATTATGCGTGTATGATGTCTTTTATAACACGGCTCTGGTAAATTCAGTAACGTGATTGGTTAAATCCTGTCACGTGAATATTCATTAAATTTCAACAAACATGCACGACCGTGCAAAACAGGGTGCAACCGGGGTGCGTTACTCGTTTTCATTGCACACCTTTTTGCACGGCTATGACGTCACAATGCTTGTTTACATAGTTCTATCGGAGACAAACTTGCGAAAGTGATAAAAAAAAAAAGATGGAAAAAGCTTCGTTTTGTAAATTATCGGTATTGTAGTAAATCAATCCTAGCAGTTTCGTAAATTATATGGTATGTGGTTTGATATTGGTAAGTTTTGGAATGGAAATGCATAAAATGCTTTGATAATTCTCATTTTACGGGAATTTTTTTCGGCAATTTCTGGTGGACTGCGTTTGATCTGCTGAGCTTCACATTCAGTGAAGCGAGTGCAGGTAGTCGGATGGTGAATTTTGTAAATTCATATTCACACTCTAGAGGGTAGATAGACTGGGTTACTAATTGTGGCATGGCAAGTCTGTTTTTTAAAAATCCAGCAAAATAAACGATTCCGTGGTTGAGCTCGTGTTATAAAACAAATAATACACGGTCTCAATTATCGTGCATCATGTAAATGCATCGCGCTCTCGGCTCTGTTAGCTGTGCGTTGCGCACTCGGCTACGCCTCGTGCGCAACGCACAGCTAACAGAGCCTCGCGTGCGATGCATTTTACACAATGCACTCTAGACAGTGTATTATTTGTATAGTATTCACTCTCCCCATCATTTATGTTCGTTATGAATTGTTATAATGTAATGTATACCTCGCACAAAAAGTTCCGCAATCGAGGTTTGCGCATTAATAACTTTTTTTTACGCTATAGCCATTCATACATTTGGTATCATTGGAAAGCGTGAATTGTCCCCTTTACATTGGTATGAAATTTGCTATGAATATTTTATCATGGAATGTGCATTGCATCCAAATGTAGGGCAAAGTCAAAAGTGAAATGTTGCAAAATGCACTGATTTTGTCAACAGAGTGCCTTCCTTGGCTTGAATGGGGGTGAGGTGGTCATGCATTCAAGCCACGTTTTAATCTTCAAACAAAAGGAAGGCACACTGTTGACAAAATCAGTGCATATTGCAACATTTCATTTTTTACTTTGCCCTACATTCGGATGTAATGCACATTCCATGATAAAATATCCATAGCAAATGTTATATCAATGTAAAGAGGAGGATTCACGCTTTCCAATGATACCAAATTTATGAATGATAATAACGTAATAGTCATTCAAGCCACGTTTTAATCTTCAAAGAAATGGAAGGCCCTTAGTTGACAAAATCAGTGGATTTTGCAACATTTCACTTTTGACTTTGCCCTACATTTGGATGCAATGCACATTTCATGATGAAATACTCATAGCAAATGTTATATCAATGCAAAGGAGAGAATTCACGCTTTCCAATGATACCAATTGTATCAATAGTAATAACCTAATAGAAAAGTTATTAATGCTCAAACCTCGATTGCGGTACTTTTTGTGCGAAGTATATATATGTTTATTTTTTTTAATTTTTTTCAACATGCAAGTTAAACTGCAGGGCGCCTTTGTAAAGCAGTCTTGCATAAGTGAACAGGCCTACCCTACAGTATAACATAAATAAAACAAATAAATAAATAAATAAATTCATCATAAGTGAACACTTTATTTATGTAAACCATTTATGACCAGTCCTACAATAATCGGGCTCGGAAAGAAGAAGGAAACGATAATAATACGACAATGACATATACATGCAGTTGAATGGAATGATAACGGCCAGTTGTTTCTTTCGTAAGAAAACAGAATAGGCCTACCCAATCGCTTGCAGATGTGCCATGATAAGCATGAATCCGTTCTTCTTTATAACTTAAAAGCCCGGTCACATATCACCGGATAGCGTATAAACGGACGCCCGATGAATGGAAAATTTGCGAAATCAAATTATGCGATGGTGAAAGTCGTCTCCGTTGCTTCATGCACAAAACATTCCGCCGGATACAACAACGTACATCGCCTGACATGGCACGGACAATAAAACGCATACGAACGGAGACGAACGGATTGAAAATTTAACTCTCCGTCGGGCATCCGTTTACGCTTTATATCCGGTGATATGTGACCGGGCCTTTAATCAGACATTTGCGTGGTCCTTTTTAATCATTCAGGTGACGGGATACAATTTTCTCTCTCGACTGGACCTGACGACAGAGGCTTCAGCGGGCGTGTACGGCGGCCTGATCGGCAGCCTCATCGTAGTCGGTTTGGTGCGCGCGGTCATCGCCTTCCACGTCATGATCACGTCGTCCAAGATCCTGCACGATCGGATGTTCGCCGCCGTGGTGCGATCACCGATTCGATTCTTTGATACGACGCCAACAGGTACGATAATGATTATAACGATCAAGAAGACCACATCAAACTCATCAATAAATAGACATATGAAGAAATAAAGAAACCAACAATTCTTATTTCTTTGCAAACGAGCAAACAAACCAACCAACCATAAGAAATCAATAAACACACACAAAATCTTGCAAAGCAATTGTTAAGAAATTAATGAAAATAAGACACAAATTTACCAGCACTGAAAATAAATGAATTCTGGACTCTGTTGCAACAACAACAAAAAGTCAGAAAAGACTTCTGTATACATTTATTTATCACAAACAATAACTTTTCTGATATACAGCTGCATATTCTATGTTAAGTAATTCGTTGAACATGGCTTATCTTGATCGTTTTGCGACATACAATAATGCTACATGCGTTATTATGTTTGTTTTGTATCTAATCCAGGGAGAATCCAGAATAGGTTCACGAAGGACATTGGTATCATGGATGACCAGCTACCAAGCACACTCATCGACTTCTTGCAGGTGAGAAAATAGCAACATCAACAACAATAACACCAATAACATCGACAACAACAATGATAATAACGACTACAACTTCGACAATAACGACGACGAAGATAAAAACAGCAACAACAGCAACGACAACGACAACACCACCACCACCACCACCAACACAAATACAACGTCAACAAATACAACAACAAATACAACAGCAACATCAAATACAACAACAAAAATACAACAAAATCAACAACTAATACAACAACGATAACAGCAACTAGGGTAACGACGATGGCAACAACAAAGTATACAATTTGCTTGTCATCACCTTTCTATGAAAGTCACATGTATTATTTTATATCCACCCGTCCAACTTCCCTTCATCCAGCTCTGTCTGCAGGTCATAGGGACGGTCCTGATCACGTGCATCGTGAGCTACTTCACCGTGATCATCGCGGTCCCCCTCTTCATCTTCCTCATCATCATCACCCGCTACTCGCTGCGCACGACAACGGCTGTCAAGCGACTCGACGGAGTCAGTGAGCAACATTAAATTCATTTTTTTTCGGCAAATAAAAACACAGGAATAAAACAATCAACGTTCATTATTATTATAAATTATAGATCATAGCTGGGACTTCGGAGATGCAGCATGTGCCTGTGTTTACAATGCAGTAAATTATATACCATTAAATGACATAACAAGTTAATGATACAGTTCATGTATAGCAGCAGCTTATATACAAATAATACACTGTCTAGAGTGCATTGTGTAAATGCATCGCACGCGAGGCTCTGTTAGCTGTGCGTTGCGCACGAGGCGTAGCCGAGTGCGCAACGCACAGCTAACAGAGCCGAGAGCGCGATGCATTTACATGATGCACGATAATTGAGACCGTGTATTATTTGTTTTATAACACGAGCTCAACCACGGAATCGTTTATTTTGCTGGATTTTTAAAAACAGACTTGCCATGCCACAAACCCAGTCTATCTACCCTCTAGAGTGTGAATATGAATTTACAAAATTCACCATCCGAGTACCTGCACTCGCTTCACTGAATGTGAAGCTGAGATCAAACGCAGTCCACCAGAAATTGCCGAAAAAATTCCCGTCAAATGAGAATTATCAAAGCATTTTATGCATTTCCATTCCAAAACTTACCAATATCAAACCACATACCATATAATTTACGAAACTGCTAAGATTGATTTACTACAATACCGATAATTTACAAAACGAAGCTTTTTCCATCTTTTTTTTTTATCACTTTCGCAAGTTTGTCTCCGATAGAACTATGTAAACAAGCATTGTGACGTCATAGCCGTGCAAAAAGTTGCGCAACGAAAACGAGTAATGCATGGGGTTGCACCCTGTTTTGCACGGTCGTGCATGTTTGTTGAAATTTAATGAATAGTCACGTGACAGGATTTAACCAATCACGTTACTGAATTTACCAGAGCCGTGTTATAACAAGATACATTGCACTTATAGACGAGAGAAAGCATAGATGAGAGACAAGGAGGAGGAGATCCAGTCAGTCATGACAAATTATCATCATTATTGTACTCGCTATCATCATCATCATCATCATCATCATCATCATCATCATCATCATTATCATCATCGTCGTCGTCATAATGATAATCATGTCCATCGTCATAATGATAAATCATGTTCATCGTTCCTAATGATAATCATCGTCGTCATTATCACAATCAATATAATTCTGATAATCGTCATTTTTTTACCATTATATAATTTCAATAATCGGGTGAACTTTTCAGCCATTGACACACATGAAAGCTATATTCGTCAGATATGGACGTAGTCATTAGATAGCAAAACCATAGTCTCTTCATAGACAGGGTTGAATGTATAATTCATTTTAGAACTATTTTAAACGCAAATACACATAACCAGATTACATTTCATAATGTTCAATTCATCTTTTTGTTCAATCAATGTGAAAAACATTCACATATTATTTTTTCAGCGCGCAGTCCGGTTTTCTCCCACACAACGACCTCGTTACACGGCTTATGGACGATCCGTGCGTACGGGAAGGAACGAGCTTTCATCTCCGAGTTCGACTATAGGCAAGATCGCCACACCGAGGCCTGGTTCATGTATATCGCCACCAGTCGCTGGTTCGGCCTCCGTCTCGACCTCATGGCGTTTGTGTTTGTAGCCGGTGTGGCGTTTTCTTGCGTTCTTCTCGCAGACAGTAAGTTGTATGCAATGCTTTTGAATTCGCTATATTTAAAGTTAATTGGACATATTTCTCTTATATTATCAATTTATTATGTGTGTTGCAGTAAAAAAAGAAAGAAAAAAAAGAAGAAGTTAATTTGTATATATGAGTTGGAAAACGAAGTAGGGATACTGTAAATGATTTATCAATCTAATAGTAACACGAAGGCAAATTAAACATAATTATCAATTATTAAAGAGACCGATATATTACACGTTGTTGCGAATATAATTCAAAAGCGAATAACAAACAATGGATTAGCAAGTTAGAGAACATTTAATTATACACTGTATAATACTAGTACTTGTTTTCATTATTATATACACTATAGTTAAATCAGTAAAGTCCTGATATTTAAAACATTCGGTGTTATTAGGCGGTATGTTCCAGTACTGTGTCTTTTCAAGCGCTCTTCTTAAAAAATTAGGCCCTTTTAAATGTTTTAATTGGAAGGTCAGTCAAATGTATTTTATGGTAAAGCTAAATAAATTACACACATTTTGCATATTAAAAGCCCGGCGCAGTCAGAGCCGGCGACTCCACCCGACAGAAAGCCACAGTCTGTCGCGGCCGATTCAACATGTTGAATCGGGCCCAATTGGCTTCCGACTGGCTTCCAACTGGCACAATCGGAGTCGTGATGCAGTGCGCAGGGCCGATCCGACTGAAACCAGTCGGATCGGGTCGAGTAGGCTCTCTCTGCGCCGGGCTTAAGAATACATTTAATTATGATATATTCTGTACACTGAATAATGTTGGTATATTATGTACTAATATAGGTTTGGATGCCGGTAAAGTCGGTCTAATCCTGACAAACTCCGCGTCGCTCGGTGGTATGTTCCAGTACTGTGTGCGCAAAAGTGCTCTTCTCGAGAACCAGGTATGTCTTGCGTTGCGCTCTAAATCCCGATCACAGGAAAACTGTTCGATGAGTCAATCACGTATATCGAAAAGACTCAGAGTGCAAGCGATTATTGTATACAATATCATTATGTACGGCGTCGCTCTTTTTGGCCACTAGTTTAGTAGGCGACATGTGAAGTCAACTCTGTACACCGAGTACTGCAGTTATATACTGCAATATATGGGGCGAATCTGTCCTACTGGCGATGTATGGGTTAATATCAAACAATGTTTTTATTCTGACGATCACCGTTGCCACCAAAATGTATAATATACATTTTACATAATAAACACACTAATGTATAAGCAACGAACAATCAATCAAATAAATAGACAGACAAAAAACACCAAACAAACAAACAAGCGAACAAGAACAGACACTCACACTAACGAAGAAACATTCCCACAAAATTAAAGAGATAGTTGAGTAGGCTATTGGTCAAACTTAACTTTAGGAACCAAAACCTGCACCATTACGGTACAAAGTAATAGTTTATAATTTCACCATGCTCGAAAATTATACACAATTACAAACGACCAAGTAAAACCCCTGTTATCATTCAAAAAGAGCCGTTACAACTCAAGAGGGCGCTATTTAAGAACATCACTGGTGTTAGCCATTTTTCATATTGTGCATTTAATGTTTTGTTAAAATAATGATTCAATAGAGATAACATCAACGACTTTTTAAAAACCTATTTACATTGTTTTCCATTTTAATTTGTTTTCTAAACAGTCTAAATATCCCCCGGTGATTGCCGGTGAAGAATCTTTTGAATAAAATATACTTGGATATTTCAGCCGTTTCTGAACCGATTTTGATCAAATAAAGTTTATTCTGTCATTAAAATTGTATGTTCTTTCAAATTTGACAGTCAGTTTTTCATTATCTCACAAAAAATATCGGGGGGCACTTAGGGAAATACCAATATTCAACGGTACCTTTAATATAAACCATTATTAATAACAGTATTAATAAACCGAACACAAAAAAGTAACTACCCCCTAAACAAATGCTTATAATTTCATAACTGATAATTGTCTTAAGCTGTGATTTTACCACAATATTTTTACAGTTGTTATACAGATTTTGTGTGAACATCAGAGATATACATCACTTCATGGCTGAATGAGCACAAATTAAAGACAAAATTATCCACTTTCAAAAGTCACAAGAACTCGCGCATGCCTGTACATTGTTTGGAAACAGCATATGTGGCTGAATGCACAAATTATGGTTTATGAAACAATGCTCATTGAAATTCCATCCATTTTGATTTTGTAATGACACATGTGGTTAAATGCATTACTTGCAGTTGTAAAACAGTGCAATTGGAAATTTATCAGTACTCAATAAACTGCAATAATAATATTACTATTGCGAATTTTGAAATATGACTATTTTCTCTTAAATGTGTGCTTACTCAAGCATGGATTAATGGTTACCTCTCATTTTTACATATTGTTTTCCTAACTACCATATAAATATTTTGGCGAAACGAGAACTTGAAACAATTCTCGGTTATGAAATTAAACGCTGTTGTTTAGGGGGGGGGGGGGGGTAGTTACTTTTTGTGTTCGGTTTAGTTGAAGCTATGCATAATATGATTCGTCAATAGAATGGTAGTTAACTTGGTAGGTTAAATTTCTATTCGTTTACATTGTCCATTGACGTTTTATCAACGTATGCTATAACATTACGCATACGCAGAGGATTGTATAAAATACAATGGGTGGAATTCACAAAGGAGGTTTGTGTATTAAACCTTCTCAGATGTCTTCTTAGATGGTGAAATTTGCTGGTTAGCAAGCACTAACAGTCATATCATTAGAAAGTATGAATTGTTTTACTTGTCTACGAGCAGCACTCCATAGATGTAGACCATGGTTTAAACCATGGTTTACACAACCCCCTTAGTGAATCCGGGCCAATTTGTTTTCGTAATTTATCATCTATTCGACATAAGAAGTATATCGCAATTGAACAAATTTACTTCCCCTTACTTGAGAATTGACAGATCATGGAAACAATTACGTAATTGTATACTTGTGTATTCATGGGAGATTATCTTGCTAAGTCAATGGGCCGTATGCATAAAAACAAGCAATTGCTTGTGCTAGCCTTTTGCTTGAATCGGTATGCATAAAAACAAGCAATTGCTTGCAAGCAAAAGCATTTGCTTACAAGCACAAGCAATTGCTTACTGCTCGTAAGCAAATGCTTACCAAACAAGCAATTGCTTAAAACCGTATGCATAAAACGAACCTTTTACTATTTCTTGTCTTGATAAGCAATTGCTTGCGTTTTTTCAAGCACATCCAGACCAGCTTGAGCTCTTGCTTACTCAGGGCATTCGCGTTTAAGGATCAATTTTTCGTACCGTTTCAGGATGATTTCAAGGGTAAATTGCCACTTGGTCTACAACCATTTGGTCCATTCCCATTTGGTCTACTAGAAAATTATGAATCTGGCGGCTTAATTATGATTATGATTATGGATTATGATTAGGGTTAGGGTTGTGGATTAGGGTTAGGGTTAGGGTAAGGGTTAGGGTTAGGGTTAGGGTTTTGGAGGCATCAGGTAGTAGACCAAATGGGAAGTAGACCAACTGAGATTAGACCAAGTGAACATAAACCATTTCAAGCTCCATATTCCAGAGGTTATGTTGTGATCAAATTCCTGTTATTTTAGACTTTTTACGGCAATTTTTGTCCATCGATCTGCACAGAAACCCCCCTGATGCTCCGCGCTGTTTCCCCCCTATTTGCGTAATAAAAAATACTGCTGCCAGGTCGGGCACGAAGCGTTGTTGCCCTGCAGTGCGATGTTCGCACAACCGTAACGATCCTTTGTCCAACACGTAAGCAATTGCTTGGCAGTGCAAGCAAAAGGTTTGAGCACAAGCAAAGGCTTGTGCATACAAATTTAAAGGGGACCACCAGGCAAAGAACAACACATTATTATATGTTTTGGTACCGTTTTGTGATATCAAATAGATACCCAACATTTTGCAAAGGGTTGTGTAATTCATAAACAAAGCAATTCATTTCCACCACTTACGGAACCACTGCTATTTACTGGTTCCATACGGGCCAACCATTTGCGAGTGCGCCAATGCAGCTATTCACGCGCACGTTTGTAAACAATAGATTCCCGGGCGATTCGTTCGCTCTGCACGCATTGCAATTCACCGCACACATAGCAGTCTGCGTAATTCAGACCGCATGAACGCATGCTTTAGAATGGTGATGTGTTTCCAATTATATATTTTTTTTCTGGAAATATATTTTTGTGAACTTGTTGATGGAATGGGATACTAAAGATGTTACCTTTCTTTAATAAGAGTATTATTTGTGGGTGGTGGTACCCTTTAAGCAATTGCTTGAACTTGATCTTTTGCTTGACAAGCTCTTGCTTGTGCTTAAAGCATTTGCTTATAAGCAATTGCTTGTTTTTATGCATACGGCCCATTATTTATGTTTTGTGATGACAGATGACGTCCGTAGAACGTGTGATTGAATACATGCGCCTAGCGCCGGAACGCGCACTCGAGAATGACGCGCATCCGCCTCCAAAAGATTGGCCGCGAGAGGGGGCAATCACTTTCGACAACCTGTCTCTGGCCTATTCCAGGGACTCGCCTCGAGTACTGAAAAACATCTTATGTGAGATCCGACCCAAAGAAAAGGTTTGTGTATAAGAGGGGGAACGTAGCTAATACGAAGGACAAGGGGTACTATTGTCTCCCCTTTTATTCTTTGTAAGAAGTGTGTGCGGGCCCTCCTTTGCCACCTTACTGTGGGTCAAATTCTAATATTTCCACTGTGAAGTGCGGAGTACCACAAGGCTCTATTTTAGGTCCCTTATTGTTTTTAATATATATGAATGATATTGTAAATGCATCACCACTCCTAACATACGTTTTGTTCGCAGATGATACTAACGTATTTTATTCACATACAGACTTAAACATTCTTATTACAACCCTCAATCTAGAATTAAATAAACTATCATCTTGGTTCAAATCCAATAAACTCTCTCTAAATATTAATAAAACAAATTGTATGTATTTTAAAAATATACACTCTAAATATGCACCTTATTTTAATATTTTAATAGATGATATGCCCATAATTGAAAAAGAAGTTACTACATTTTAGGTGTAATGATTGATTCAAACTTAACTTGGAATAGTCATATTAATAACATTTGTATGTTAGTCTCGAGAGGCATAGGCATTCTATATAAATTAAAATATTGTCTTTCACAAAAGTCACTATTTATGCTTTATAATTCTCTCATTTTGTCACATATATCTTATTGTAACATTGTATGGGGGAATAGTAATAAGATGAAAATTATGTTAATTTATCGTCTTCAAAAGAAAGCACTCCGTATTTATACACATTCATATTATATAGCCCATACTGATCCAATATTTTATGAACTAAAAACATTACAAATTGCTGATATTCACATTTTTCAAACTGCAATCTTTATGTATAAATTTTGGATAAATACTATATACCATTAGCATTTCGAAATATTTTTGTGTACAATAGTAGTATACACTCATATCCTACACGACACTCATCCGACTTCCATTTAATTAACCCAAAAATTATTATGGCCTATAAATCAATAAGACACCATAGTCCAGACATTTGGAATGCTTTACCTGACAAAATTAAACACTCTGCATCTCTTTATTCATTTAAAGCTTCGATGAAAAAATATTTAATATCCAAATATTCATAAACATAATCAGGGTCTAAATTATTGTAATTGTATTATATTGACTAATTTTAAGATAACCAGTTCATAAAAAAAATAATCAAACACTTATTGCACATGCACTCACCCACATGCACACACTTGCATTTTGTTTTTTTCTTGTTTTTCTCTCTTTCTTCCCATTTTTTAATGTTTTTTTTCTTTTCCAGATACTTTCTGAAAAATCACTTGTGCGTGACACTCTATTTTATTATATACTCCAATAACAGCGCCATGTACACCCTCCCCTCCTGGCTGCTATCGACTCAAGCATTCATGCTTATGATAGTTTGCCCCTGCATTTATTTTGATTATTTGCATTACATTCAACTGATTTAAGTTCTGAATTATATATATATATATATGTATATTCTTTTGATATCAAATGTCACATTTTATGTTAATCAATTATGTTATACACTTGTATTGTTACTTGAATATGTTGATTTTGATTTTTCTTTAATAAATGCAGAAAAACATCTGCTAAAAAAAATTGTATTTTGAAAAACACTGCTATCAAAATTTGTTTTTCTCCAAAATTGAAACAAGGAATGTCACGTGTAACAAAAATTAGCTACTAATGAGCAAAAGCAAAGTTACTAAAAAAAAAGAAGGAACGGAGTTGATCAGGGTCATAACGTTGCTAGAATGATATTGCCACTGTGTCTAGTTACACTCTCAAGATAGTTGACATAATAATACTGATAATATGCTCGACTTATGTAGCGCATAATATGATTGATAATCATCTCTATCAAAGCGCTTAACAATGATAGTATTACCCCATTCATCAAATGCTCCCTGGGTGAGTATTCCAGCCAGGCAACCTCGTTGGTGCACACAATGCTAATAAGGAACTACGTTCTATCCTTCAAGGTTCCCATGTATGCACCTGGGTGGAGAGCAGCAAATGTGGATAAATGTTCATGCTGAAGGAAAAACGCGATGGGCATACACGGGTTCGAACTCGGGACCTCACGATTGGAAGGTATGCACTCTACTAATCTTGCCACATCACGTCCACATCATAATCAACATTATTTTATATTAATACTTTCATCTTGTCATTTCCTAACAGATCGGCATCGTCGGTCGCACGGGGGCTGGTAAGAGCTCGCTAATATCGGCTCTCTTCAGACTGTCCGACATCACCGGCGGACTCATGGTCGATGACATCGACACTGCCACCCTACGACTGCACGACGTCCGGCGAAAAGTGTCCATCATTCCCCAGGTTCGTTCTTTACATTAATAAGATCTTCCGGTGATTCTGCTCAAGAGCAGGTCTATCATGTCCAGGGGCGTAAAATCCGAACCGAGGAGTGGGGGGGGGGGGGGGGGGGGGATGATCGGCGATAGCCATCACATACTAGGACGAGCACAAGCCCACAATAATTTACGCACACGCGCGCGATCGCGGGCGGGGGGGGGGGGGGGGGGGGATACTCAGATTATAGTCGGACGGGGGTGTGCGGCTGAGACCTCCAAACCCATACCCACATCCAAGGGTCCTTTTGCTGTAAATAGGTACCCATGTTTTTTTGTTAAAAATGGACTCATGTCTAAGGATTTTTTGGTGAAAAATGGACCCATGTCTAAGGATTTCGAACTTTAAATATTAAATTTGTTTAGCTGTAATATAATACAATGGCCAATCATTTCCCCACACCAAAATAAAGTATAAAGGCATATAGTTACAGGATGAAATATCAAAATAATAAGAATGTGTACAAGCTTACCTTGAAATAACTGGGAACTAGAGAAGAGACAAACGGCTACTGTTAGTCTGGAACACGCCTGGTCTGGAACTTCAGTCTTCATCCCCCGGGATTTACGCCCATGATCATGTCTATAATACCATCACGCCTCTCTTCTCATTGCTCTTCTTTTGAAGTCTCCTCCTCCTAGTACCATTCTCAACAATCGGTTGTGTCTGTTGCTGTGTGACACCCATTTCCTATTTCTGCTATTTCAATAATACATAATGTTTGTTAAATCCCCATTACTTAGTTCCAGTTTATAATTCAGAGTTTGGCATCGAAAATCGAACCAATAACCGTAATATTCAGTCGGTTTACCAAATTGAAGGCCTATCGTCGAGGAGAAAACCATTTAAATTTATCATAAAATATCTCCCCTTTATATATATATTTTTTACAGGATCCAATTGTTTTCACTGGCTCTCTCCGACGCAACCTTGATCCCTTTAACGAGCAAGATGATGTCACCTTGTGGAACGCTCTCCAAGACGTAAGCAATTAGACATTTTGTTTGTATTTCGAACGATTTGAACGTCTCAATATTATTTCACATTGATCAAATTAATGCATATTTTACTCGTATCCATTCACATCAATAGATGTTTTACTGTCATACATGAATACGAATTACCCCCCCCCCCCAAAAAAAAAAAAAAAAAAAAATACAAATGTTTTGTCCGACATTGTAATCGAAATGTGTTGGTTTTGCCCGAATTTGAGTTATTTTTTACCCGAATGTTGGTGTGCGCATGTTTGTCGAAATTCTTGGGGGATTGATGCAGCCCACGTACGTCTATATGACATGAGAGGGTTATGTATGTAGACCCCGTTACACGATACAACCCTGTTCTTATAATAGCTTGGTAAAATGATCTATATGAGTAATTAGGAAAATGTTATTTTCACACAATCAACTTACTTTTTTAAGCTTGACGTTTCGAACATCTTCGTTGTTCTTCATCAGAATGTCTGAGTCTGACCGCTAGATGGCGCGGTCAGACACTGGTCCCACACGTGACTCAGCATGTAGCCCCCCTCGTCTCTGTTCATGTTCTTAGTCTTTCTTATCCACACCGCTTCCTTTACCCATCTGGTAAAGCGGGTAGATTCTCTTTCCAAGACTTTGCTATTGTCCCAATCGATGCTGTGATTATATTGCGCGACATGATCTGTGATTGCTGATTTGTTTGTTTCAGTCAAACATGATTTCCTTTGTGATCTTGTGAATCTTTTCTCTTTCACTGTTGTTACATCTTTTTTTGTGTTCTTTAAGTCTTACACCAAATTTCCTACCCGTCTCTCCTACGTATGCCCTGTCACAATTAGCACAAGGGATCTTGTACACACAATCAGTCGTTTCATGTATGTCCTGCTTGTCCTTGGGGTGTACTAGTAACTGTCTGAGGGTCTTGTGGGGTCTCGATGCTGTGGCCACTCCTGCCTGACGCATATATCTTTCAATGGGTTCCGTGACCCCTTTCACATATGGTAGAACTGCGAATGGTTTTGAGACTGTCTGTGTAGCGCTTGAAGTCTTCTTTGCCTTGGATTGTGTTGTCTTTGGTTTTCCCATTGCATCTTTGACCCGTTTGAAAGACCAATCTGGATACCCGCAGGTTTGCAGAGCTGAGTGAATATGATCTTCCTCTCCAGTCTTGTCTTCCTCTGCATTGACGACGTGATTTTTTCTGTCCATTAATGTTCTAACTACTGATAACTTGTGGTTCAAAGCATGGTGTGAGTTGAAGTTCAAGTATTGGTCTGTATGAGTCTTTTTCCTATACACTGTGGTTTTGAGAGTTCCATCCGGTCTTCTACAAAAGAGGACATCGAGCATAGGCAGTTTACCATTGACTTCTTCTTCGTAGGTGAATTTGATGTTCCCTGTCTGGTCTATTGTGTTGAGATGGTCTGTGAGCTGTTGTACTGTTCCTTCTTTGACGACTTCAAACACGTCATCCACATACCTTTTCCAGAGTCTGGGTCTGATGTCGTCGGGAGCAGATTGTATTGCTTCTTGTTCTAACCACTCCATATACAGGTTAGCAACAATAGGTGACACGGGACTCCCCATGGCTGCGCCGAACTTCTGGCTGTATATCGTACCTCTGAATAAAAAGTATGTTGTGTTAAGGACAAATTCTAGAAGCACCATGATGTCGTCCACTGTCAAATTTGTCCTCTTGGGCAAAGTCTTGTCTGCTTCCAGTCTCCCTCTGATGATGTTTAGGGCTTCCGGTATCGGCGTGTTGGTAAACAGGGACACCACGTCATGAGACACCATCACTTCACCTTCCTCCAGCTTGAAATCTGTCAATTCCTTGCACATGTGCTTAGAATTCTCAACATGGTGTTCGGTTTTTCCAACTAAGGGAGCAAGAAGATCTGCAAGGCTACGCGAGACATTGTAGGCAATGGATCCTGTGTAATCGACAATGGGTCTAAACGGGTTGCCTTGTTTGTGAATTTTTGGAGTACAATAAATTCTTGGTATGTTTTCAGCAGTAGGATAAAGGTAGTCATACTGATTCTGAGTGATCTTTTCCTCTGATCGAAATCTCTTTAGAATGTCCACCAACGTTCTCTTGTGTTTGGGTGTCGGGTCTTTCTTCAGTTTTACATACGTTTTCTCGTCACTTAGCATGTCAGTAACCTTGTCTTCATAGTCCCTCTTATCCACAACCACTGTGGCCTTTCCCTTATCCGCTGGAAGTATCACGATGGAATCTTCCTTTTTTAGCTTGTTTAGTGCCTCTGAGTCACGTGTGGGACCAGTGTCTGACCGCGCCATCTAGCGGTCAGACTCAGACATTCTGATGAAGAACAACGAAGATGTTCGAAACGTCAAGCTTAAAAAAGTAAGTTGATTGTGTGAAAATAACATTTTCCTAATTAAACATTTCACAATCAGATGAATCTTATCAAGGATCTATATGAGGTTCGTCTTGATACAGATTCTTGCTTGATTTCAGGATCAATATCAGTTTCGTCTTGATAAAAATTCTTGCTTGATTGTATATGACCCATATAGGTTCGTCTTGACTCGATGGTGAGAGAGAACCCGGGCAAGCTGGACATGGAGGTAGGAGAGGGCGGGTCCAGCTTCAGCGTGGGCCAGCGACAACTGGTCTGTCTGGCCCGGGCTATCCTCAAGAGGAACAGGATCCTGGTCCTGGATGAGGCTACTGCAAACGTCGATCCCAGGTACTGATTGTCAGATAGGTTTGTCGGTGTCGGAATGACCTTCAGCAAACTAGAAGTTAATTGGGGTGTGGGGGGGGGGGGGGGGGGGGGTGCGGGGGGGATCCTGCCAAATATCCGATGTGTCAATTCGATCCTAGATGGATCCCCAAAGCAATTCACACTAGTCCATAGTCCGTACTCCGTACAGTTATTTTCTGTAGTACCATGTCTCAAGGAATGTAATTGCCCTTCATCATAATTATATAGTTGCTTAGATCATAATAAGTCTAATAATTTGAGCTTCACCTATCTGTCAAATTTTGTTAATCAAATAAACACAATCAAATTACAATAAAAACATGAACAAAATAATGTACTTAGTTCGTGTTTTGGGTCTTTGGAGCACTTCGGGCAGATTTTCAAAGGGGTCTCACTTTCACGTCTCTGACTGGGCAATTAACCCCACAATTGTCCGACCCGCCAAACAAGTCGCTCTTTGTCACCACGATCATCCCCGAATGTAATCTGCTTTCATTACTGGACAGAACGGACGCCCTGATTCAGGAGACGATTCGGACCAAGTTCCGAGACTGCACCGTCCTCACCATTGCTCACAGACTGTACACCATCATCGACTCAGATCGCATCATGGTGAGTTATTTTACAAATCATCATCATCGTCATTGTAGTTGTCATTATTATCGTCGTCATCGGTATCATCATCATCTTCGGCGTTGTCATCACCATCATCATCATCATCATTAATTTTACCCCGAAATGTTGAAGTCCCCCACAATCAGCGCCTTTAATGGCAAGGGGAATTTCTTCATTAGGAACTAGATTTGCCAAGTTGCCATCCCCTCCTAGTCCTGCTGATCACGTTAACACCTCAGCTTATAGATACACCAAACAGTAATCCGGTCGACCACATTTGACTCGTAACACACACATTTATACTAGTAGTAATGTATAGTAGTAATGAAATTCAAAAGAACAAATGTTACATCATTTCATTAACCTTTATTAGGTTTTAGATGCTGGTTGTCTTGTCGAGTTCGACACTCCACACGCTCTGTTGAGTGACGGTGCTAGTCTTTTCAGCAGACTGATAGAGCAGACGGGCAAAGCTTCGGCGGCTAGGCTGAGAGAAGCAGCTCGGGAGAGTCTGGACCAGTACCACAGGTGAATGATGTTGCCCCCTTTAAAGGGATTTGGTCGCAACCTCTGGGAGGGCGTGTAGGGAACGCATAGGATGATCACAATGTCTGTCAGTTTCGTTTTAAATCAAAATGTCAGAAAATAATGCTTCAGTGAAGTGACGGAAGTCAATACCTTAAAGGGACTTAGTAACATTGTCCAAATTCTCAAAATCCAATTAGAATTCTAGCTGTTCCCCCATACCTTGTTTTATCCGTATTAACAATAAAAGCATGGAACAGGTTTAGGTTTTTCAAATTTCAATTTCCTTCAAAAATATTTCCGATTGAAGTGTTCGGATATCAAATTATTTACGGGACCTTTTCAGCCGTGTACAAAGTAAGTGCAATGACTATAGTGAATATCACTTTGCATTTTCGCCCATTTCTCGGCCAATTAACATCCAATTAATTTGGAATTTTCACACATTATCTTTCTGGACATATTAGATCACATCAATACACATTTTGTTAAGCTCGCATCATTGGTTGCACTTGTCAACAAAGTAACTAGATAGATCCCTTTAACTAAATCAATTGGGATATAAACGCATTTTTAAGATACACAAATAATTCAGTGTGTATATTAATTAGTTTTCCAATGTTCACTAAAGTCTTTATAAACAACACTATTATACATGTATGATTTTTACAAGTTGTATACCTCAATCCAAATTGATTAAAATGTTGTATTTTCTTTACCCAACAGGTTTAAAAGATTAAGTAAGGTAAGTATCTCCGACTATATCATGTTAATTATGTGATGTATCATTGTTATGTACATGCCATGTCTTTATTGTTATCTTCTGGCTAGTATATACGACATTCGTCTATAGAAGTAGTAGCAGTAGTACTACTACTACTACTACTACTACTACTACTACTACTACTACTACTACTACTACTACTACTACTACTACTACTGCCAGTGGCGTAGCGAGGGTCAACGGATTGGGGGGGGGGGGGCACAACTGCGAGGGAGCGTAGCGCCCGAGGGGGGGGGGGGTGTGGGAGGGGGGTGTCCCCCTCCCACGGTAGGGAGCTTTTGCAATTTTTCACTCGAAATAATGCAATCTGGTGCATACCTTGGAAGAAAATTTGATAATACTAAAATTAAAGAAATCATGACTTAAATCATCTCCCTCATGATTAGACCGCTATACATAGTATACAAACACAATCGAACCTACACACACACACCAAACTCAAATACGCTCACATCGTCCGTGCCTGTCTATTGTCCTACTTATTTGGTAGTAGTAAGTAGTAGTAACCACTGGCGTACTGGTGGGGGTCATGGGGGGGCGCTTGACCCCCCAAATAAATTCAAATCATGGCTTTTATAATGAAAACTCTTGGACATAAACGCCGTGAAAGCGTGTGTGCATACGCGTACGTCGCTACAACACGTAATTTCCTGTTTCAAATTATGACATTGTCGCATTGTTTTGACGATAACTTTGGTTAACATTAATGTATTAAATTGGGGCGAGTCGCACTTGAAAGCTGAAATTCTCTTCTATCATATAATGTAACATTTAATGCAAGACGCCTGGTAATCCCGCTGCCTTTTTAGGTTAAAATCTGTTACGCATTCAAGTTTCGAGTCACGAGCCTATGGGAAATGCACGATTTTTTGAAGATCATGCACTACAGGCCGCACACAAAGAGCCATATAATCCGAACGCATTATCGTATCAAATTGGGGCGAACAGATCTGAAAAGAGTAGAATGCAAGCTACCCACTGATGTAAAAATCATTGTTATTGGTCAAATAACACCGCTGCCTTTTTGTTTTGAAAAGTTTTGTTCAATCGGGACCATGCTCTTAAAAGAAGATCGTGCATGGCGATTCCATTTTTGAATGGGGCACAGCTAGCTAGTGCGATGCGATGCGGTGTATCGCGCTGTACGTATGCAGTGCATAGGAACCGTTGCTTGTGAGGGATTGTCAGCTGACAATATTGGCCTTTACATGTTAAAGTTTGTACCATAGATATAGTACACTCGTATGTTAAACATGCTTATGTTAACACAATCAAGACTAATCGTTAATTGATTATGTACATTAACCAGTTAACCATGACATTTGTATTAACTTGCCCTTGGTGATTTACTTTTCCCACATGTATAGTGTAGCTATCACGTTTGAGTCAATGAGAGGGATCGAATGTACGCTAGCGTTGCTAAAGGAAATACCTCTTATATAATGGAGCGACTCGACCCAGCGGCTAAGTAAACATTCTGATAAGGGTCACGAGCGTACGCGTATTATCAGCGCAGCGATTTTTTGTCCAAATCGCCCCTAAAGTTTTCATTATAATTCGATAAAAGTGATTGAAAGAAAAGAGTATTTCTTTAGACAAGAAAACTCAGATCTTACTTCATGTCAAGTCAAATTTCCTTCCCAAGTATGCACCAGATTGCATAATTTCAATTAAAACATTGCAAAAGCACCTTTACCGTGCACCCACCTACCATCACACCCTCCCATCACCCTTCCCCCTCTCGGTTATCGTTTCGCTCCCTCGGGAATCGGTCTTGTATACGTCTGGAATACAATGTTCATGTTTTGTCATAAAATAATGCTTTTGATGCACTGTTTGCGAATATTATTTTGGGGGTGCATTTTTGTTTTTCTTCACGAATCAATCATAACCTCTTCTGGTTAAGAATCATGACGATGATAACGCACTAACGCACCCCGGGGGCGGGGGGGGGGGGGGGGGGTACTCACGTATATTGGGTATACGGGGATGTGCCGCTGGGAAGGGTGACTTTTACAAGAAAGATCCTTAGACATGGGTCCCATTTTCATTTTTAAAATCCTTAGACATGGGTCCCTTTTTTCATTTATTCCTTTCCCCTCTTTTCTCCCTCATTGTTCCGGGATTTTGGGATTTGCCGATGTGAAATTGCTAAAATTTTCAAGCTCGCTCCGCTCGCTCGCATACATGATATTTCACAACCTCGGGTGTTATATAACGCCATATCATAAGTAATAAAACGAATATACCCATACAATATTGAAACAAATGACAATTTTCCGATGTGAAATGCTAAAATTTTCAAGCTCGCTCCGCTCGCTCGCATACATGATATTTCACAACCTCGGGTGTTATATAACGCCATATCATAAGTAATAAAACGAATATACCCATACAATATTGAAACAAATGACAATTTTCCGATGTGAAATGCTAAAATTTTCAAGCTCGCTCCGCTCGCTCGCATACATGATATTTCACAACCTCGGGTGTTATATAACGCCATATCATAAGTAATAAAACGAATATACCCATACAATATTGAAACAAATGACAATTTTCCGATGTGAAATTGCTAAAATGTTCAAGCTCGCTCGCATACATGATATTTCACAACCTCGGGTGTTTATATATGTTACCCTTCATAACGCCATATTGTAAAAACGAAGATACCTATACAATAATATTGGAACAAAACATTTTCCGATGTGAAATTGCTAAAAATTTCAAGCTCGCTTCGCACCCTCAATTTATACACTTTCGCCCTCCCTAGGAAAATACCCTGGCGCCGCCCCTGTAGTATGGTACAGTTCACTAATAATACAAAAATGTATCCAAAAAATGCAAAATGATTGGCCATTGTTTTATATTACAGCTAAAAAATGTAATATTTAAAGTTCGAAATCCTCAGACATGGGTCCATTTTTCACAAAAAATCCTTAGACATGGGTCCATTTAAAAAAAAAAAATCCATAGACATGAGTACCTATTTACAGCAAAAGGACCCTTGGATGTGGGTAAGGGTTGGGAGGTCTCAGCCGCACAACCCCGTCCGACTATAATCTGAGTACCCCCCCCCCCCCCCCGGGTTAACGCACATTATACTAAATGTCGTATAGTCAGAATTTCCTTTCCAGGTACATGTATGGACCAGATTGCACAGTTTCAAGTGCAAAAATGCAAAAGCTCCCTACCGTGGGAGGGGGG